>JADGKA010000146.1:0-27516 GCA_027604605.1 Borealophlyctis nickersoniae | reverse complement strand
GCTCAGTCTTCATCGCAGCCACCTCACCCTCCAGTTTCATTCTCCGTTTTTCAAGGGCCTCCACCTCCTGCTGGTGCTCCTCTGATTCTCTCATCGCTTGGCTTTGGAACCGTTCAAGATCCTCCATGCGTCCATTCCTTTCCTCGGCCAAAGCCTTCTCCACCCTCTCAACATCCTGCATCAATGTCGCAACACGTTTTTCCAGCGTGCTTGTTTCTTTGAGTTTCTGCTTTTCAAGCTCCTCAACTTTTTTTGAAACGCTCGAGCTTTTGCTGGATTGCTCTTGAGCTTTCTCGTACTATAAGTCAAGCACATGAGAAATCTGATCAAATCTAAAACGCGAACCTGTTTGATCTTACCTGGTTTTTGAGCACCCCATATTGTTTCTTCAAATTTCCCAGCTCATTTTCCTTTGCGGTGGTCTGCGAATTCAACGCATTCCTCTCCTTGACAGCGTTCCGAAGTTGCGCGTCAAGTTTTTGGATGCGTTCCTCCAACTGGCCTATCTCCTTTTGATGAATCAGCGCCTGCTTCTCGTATTGGTCGTGCCATCGCTCCGCCTCCCGCTTCAGTTTCTGGATTTCTTCCCTGTCGGTTCTGGATGATGTGGACATGCCGAGAGTGCGGCGGAGAGGTTGGATATCGGAAACGGAATGGGAAATGGATGCGTCTGGGTCCGGGTTTTCTTCTGCAAATGGTAAGATACAACAGTAGAGCCGGGGTCAGATCCACCAAGCAGACGGCTTCTCCCTCTCGCTATAAAGGAGACTCAACCCGCCCGCAACCTACCAAGTTTGGGTGACTTGAAACGCTTCGACTTTTCGATAAACCCGTAGTGCTTCGGCGCGTCGTTCAAGTAGTTTGTAAACTTTTCAACCTCATATGCGCCGGGACCTGGTGTTTCTCCCGTAGCTGTTACGAATGACCAATGTGAGGAAAGTACATTCGACGATGCAGTGCAAGTGTCACAGACGGCTCGTGAGCTGCACTTACGTGTTTTCGGGAACCTTTTGCCCCCTGGAAACATGCTTGGATTGTTGCAGCGCGTGTGTGAGGGTAAGGCTCAACGAGGTATGGTGGAAGTGAGAGGTGGGATTGCTGGCAGAACACCAAGACTGCACTGGAATTGATTCCCGCTGACCGTCGAGCCGTCCAGAGATGAGGGTGTGGTGTGCGCTTTACAGGTCTCGCGGCGGGTATTGCGTTGCCCGTATGGCAGCCCGCAAAAGTCGGCCTCAACCTGTTTGGGTGGCAGATGGGGAGAAAAGCTTCGAGAGGAACGCGCGACTCCTTGGTGAAGTTTGCAGCCCAGCACGTGTCCGGATCAGGCAGACACTTGATAAGCAAATTTTGTCCGGACGCACCCACAAAATGTACGAAAACGGTCCAGTAGAATAGTAAAGCAGGCATGGGCATACACTTCAAATATCTTATTTAACAAAGAATCATATACATTGGTTCACGACGTAAAGCGAATCAGGTTTAATGGCACGACAATGCATTCTTCACCAAAGGCAACGAGCTCCTCTGGAACTGATAAAACCCGCAAGCGGCCCCTCCAATCAGGGCAATGATGTGCCACCCATTCAAAGTCATGAATACCATCACTGTTTAATGGGGTTGAGCTGTGAATGCGCAAGTTTGAAGACGGCACAAGTATGACGGCTGACGTACTTAGGAAGAAAGCAAAAAAGAGCTCGACGGCATGTATGCCTGCTCGGACGGCCTGGTAGTAGTTTGCCCTGCTGCGCGGAAAATATAACGAAAAACAACCATGAGATGTCCATGCCCCTGGCTCCATTATCGACCAAGTTGTGCCAACATGACCACCAACCCATGCTTTGCTCGACCGGTCGCCAACCCATGACCCCTCTCCATGCTACCTCCATCGTCATCGCCAAGTAAACCCTCATTCTCAGTCTCCGACACTCCGCCCGTTTCAATCAGCGATTGCAGACGCCGGTCTTGCCGTATGCGACAATCTTGCATCCACTGATATCTAGTTAATGATGGGCATACGTCAATGACTTCGGGATTCCGAGCAACGGCAAGAGGGAACTCACAGTTGACTTACAAGAAGGAAAGCGCAAATACTGCTACACAGCTGATAAACAGCGTCCCGAGACCTATCCAACCACAAGAAGCTGTCAGGCAACCGTCCGTCACAACATCCCACCACCAAACCGCATAAGATTACACTACCCGACGTTCGCCAAAAACTGAACACAATCGTATTATCTAACCCCCCGTCGAAGCAAGCCATACATCAGTTTGACACAGCGAAAGCTCATGTGCAGTAACTGACCCCCACCTGTATCCCAGTTCCACACCATGGCCATCTTGTGCATTCCACCGCCGGGTGGCATATTATGGCCGGGTGGCATATTATAGTCGCCTCCGTGGCCGCCGTGGTCTCCTTGAGGAGTCATTGTCGTTTGAATGATGGGATGCAACGGGTTGGGACGACTGAAGACGGTCTAAGACGGCATGTGAAACGCACAGGCGCACCAACATGCACCACTTTGTGCATTGGCCAGCCACATCGGACAAGGATGAGAGACGCGTCAAGGAATGTGGTCTGCCCTTTTGCCGTCTTCCATTTGATATACTTGGTTTAACTGTACCTGGGCCACTGAGCGAAAGACTCAAGGGCAGTCTAACATGGCCTTTATGCGGGTCTGACAGCACGGGTTCGACACATATCATTCGGCCGTAGACCGGCAACATTAAACTCCTTATTTCCCTCCCCATCCTCCCTTGCCTCGTTTTCCTCCACTATTCTGTAATTTTTGTTTATTTATTCAGTTCCCTGGCTGTGACTTTTGGGGTTCCTGGTTGGTGATCCTTTGCTTGTAATGAATGATACTTACCTATTGGTTCACTCACATTCTTTGGTATCCCATGCGTCTGGTGGCGAAGCGGGTATGAGCCAGTAAAAGTAGCTTGATTTTCAGAGGGAGCATTGGTCGAGTTGTCAAGACGTGATACCTTCGAAGGTGGAAGTGCGCGGTTTGATCCCGCATGGATACCGACGCGGGTATTCACCTTGGTTGCCATGACGTTGGTGTTTCCCTCTGGTTTGTCGTTTCCTTACTAACCAAAGAGATGTACACCTTCGGGTGGAACCCTTTTGCTATTTTTTTTCCTGAACATTGGTTTTGAAGATGTTGAAACCGTCGCTGACTTTCTCGACTAAAAGCACCCAAAATCCTGCACTAAGATAAACGCAACGCTACCCGCGGTCCAGTCTGAGTCTGTGATGACAGGTGTGAACAGATTGGAGGAAGCTACCCGGTACATCTGATACTACTCTTAACGTTTTTTGCACTAAAGAATATAAAAGAACCATCTACTCTCTACAACGTGATGCGGAAGGAAAAGCAAAGCGTAATCAGGAGGATAGACTCAAATGGGAAGGTGTGCAAGACGAATTACAAAATAATGCACCGTGAAGCAGGAACAAGTTTACAATCCCACCGCTCTTGACCAAAACCCGCGAAACGTCACCACTCAACTCCATATTGAAACTATCTTCCACCACTTGTCGTCGACGCGTCTGTCATTCCCATATTAGTTCCCCCACACTCACCACCCAAAATCGCAGTTCTGCATCAACGTACCAATCTTCCCACGCCTACACACACCCCCAACGTCTCCGGCGCCGTCCCAGCGTTCTTCAATGGATGCGTGGGGGGTATTCACGGAGCATCGACTTAGGCGAGCAGTGAGAGAAAGACCTTCCCATTTATCGCAGTAACTAGTTTTTCGGCCAATGATAGTCCCCGTACTCTCGTACGGGTGAAATCCCACAATTAATCTGAGCGAACATGTCAGAGGAGAAATCATTGAGGGTTGCTCAGTTAAGACAATGTGAGTGAACAATGTCAAGGAGAGACATCATTGAGGATTGCTCGGTTATGATCGTGGGTGTCAGACATGTGGGCGGCTCTTTCGTCGGACTCTCAAGCCCGGTGCTGCACGCATTTTTCCATGATGTCTTCCAAGCAACAAATTGAACCTGGAGACTCCCGCGGAGTCGCACAACGCGAAGGGGATACCCTGGATGCAGTGGATGCCCGAGAAAGACCAGTCGGTATCCAAGTATCCATACCAAAGAAACCGAATGCTGCCACTCTGTGCGGCATCATACATTCAGAAATCTAGAGCTCTTTCGAAGTCAGGATAACATTCATACAGTGTCTGTCCCTGAAAAGTGCCGTACAGCCAATAGACTGCCAGACTAACCCAAACACGACAACCGTCTTTGTGAATGCATGTGTGCCCTGATCAATCCCAGTCGCAATTAAACTCCATGGAACGCAGGTCCATACTGCTGCATAGTGACCCAGGCGGTGGCTTTGTCCTTGCGAAATTCGGATTCTCGCCCAGTCTCCAAAGCATTGGATGCGAGAGCCGGTTCCTCACCAAATCGGTCCCTGGCCGGTCCCTGGCCGGTCCCTGGCCAATCCCTAATATTTGGCCCCCCACGCGGGACGTGATCCCAGGTTATGCAATCACAAACACATTCCATAGGACCTACAATAGACACCGCGCGATCACCAGCGGTGTCTTCCACAATTCCAAGCAGTGGTCTTCCCGGTCTTCCCGTCACAAATTTCCGTCACAAATTTCGAACTACGTACTTCCTTCCCACTGCAGTACGATGTTATCCAGACGGGTCAGTCAGTCGAGGAGGGCCTCCAGAATCTCCATCCAGGGTGCGCAAACCTTGTCCAACCCCGGGTCGCAGCCGTTGTCGGTTTCGGGTCGGAAGGGGAAAGCATCAGGGCAAGCTCCTCCTTTGGGAACATTTGAAAAGAACATCGTAAGTAGGAAACGCAGTCACCTTCATTTTTTGTTCAGTGCTGATTGTAATCGTCGGAAATTCCATGCTTTGTATGCAGTTCACAGTCTTGTATGGTATGCTATGACCTCCCCCTCCTTTCGCCGTATTTTGGCATTTCTTAATTGCGCTCGTAAACAGGAATGACTCAGGGAAATGACGTTTCTGCCTCCTGGAGTCTTGCATTGATGGTTATCGAGGATATTCAGCTCTTGGGATTCAGTTTCCGACCTGACGCAGGCTTTGGTGGGATGCCATCTTGGATGAGTAAGTGTGCACAAGAAGGAAATTTTTGGATACCCTTTGCTTATCGCAACACCTGTTCAAAAAGAGTATGTGTTCAACCCTTTGAGCTACAAACCCCACACCGCCGGCGGCTTTGCGGGTCTCTTCTACTTTGCTTTGGCTCTGGTTGTGATAATGGCAGTGTTGACCGTGTTTGTGGGACTTCAGTTGAAAGGAGCCAACATGAAAGGTATTTGATCAACTCACTCGTCTGTCAATGACCTGAGTTCATTTTCTAACACTTAAAAAATGTACCTTACGGAAATACAGCCGTGTGGCCGCTGAAGCTTTTGCGGCTCTTGATCAAGTTGATTTCCACTGTGTTGTTGATTCCAATTGTGGAAATCTTCGTCCATGGAGCGGTGTGCCATGATCCCACCGACAATGTCATTTACTTGCTGGAAGATCCGTCTCAATGCACCAGCTACTTGCACCTGATGATTCCGGCTTTCGTTGGATTCATATACTTGGCTCTCCAGGTACGACATTAAGTTTGTAGCATGCAAGCCCTTGTAGAAAAGATCTCTAGAACCTCATCGTACCAATCCAAATCACTTAGGCTCCAGTCATGAGTCTTGTATTCTTCCATTTGGATCCCTCCAGCAAGCATCCGGATTCGAAAACGACAGGTCGAATCGACTCTTTGTACACCATTCTCCGGTTCATCCTTGTCCTCGTAGATGAGTTGGGTTATCAGGCAGCGAGCCCCAGGATTGCTGCAATAGTCCTGGCGTCCACAGCCATGTTTGTGGCCACATCACGCTACCAACCCTTCTTTTCAAGACACTTGAACGATGCGCGCAGTGGCATGTTTGCCGCCAGTTTCTTCTCTGGAATACAGGCTGCGATATGCTATGCAGCGGGAGGTCACGAGTCGGCAGCGTCCTTTGGTATCATGTGCGGATTGATTGTTCCCGAGTTTCTTCTTGGATTCTTGGTGTCTGCCCTAATGCGGCAGAGAATCGCGACGGGAGTGTATCGGAGGATGAAAGGTTTGCAATGCCGATATACGCTTTATGAGTGAAATGTTCACTCCACTCATTATCCTTTGATACAAGCACGGGAAGAGCAACTGGAGAGTGGCACATTACCCAACCCCGCTTCTTTGCAAGCCCAAAGCATTCAGTCTTCGAAGTGGAAATTGGATGATCAAAAACGAGGCGGCATTATCAACAAAATTGACGATATTGTCACAAAGGTGTCCGAAGTCCCGCTGAAAGTGTTCGAAAAGGCTGTGGTGAGTCTTCTCAGACGGTCGACAAGATCGAAAGTTCAGCAAAAACAAACTTGCCGCCAATTCTAGGATGTGGAAATTGCCTGCCGTTTCTTGCAAGCCAATAAGGAGCATGAAGCATCTGTGCTCGCGGATGCCATATTCAATGCTGGTATTGACCAGTTCCCCCATAATGGCTCACTGGCTCTCATGAAAGGTAAAGTTCACCAGGCGATAGCATGACCCGGCGCGGGCGCAGTTGGAATGAACCAATATCTCTCCCGAAATCAGCATACTACATTGGAGCGTTTTCAATCGCAGAGATCGAGCAAGTCAGTGAGATGTTGGACGTGGCAAAGGTAAGGTTTGCCCTTAGGGCTGCTTTTGGTGTGTATCCAATGAACGGAGCGACTATAACTCAAACATCATGACACTTGTTGTTGGCAGTGCTCAAAACCCGCCATGGACGTGCGCTTCTTGATTTTCTATGAGGAGCGGCAAATGGAACAAGAAGATCACAAAGAACACCTGATGACTTCAAGAATGAACGTTACCCGATACACTGAAAGCGTCGCATTGCAATCCAGTAAGTGGCCGTAAAATCGTTCATTTTCAAGAGGCAGCTGAAATTAACCTCTCGTAGGCGCAAGGAAATATCACCTTGAAGCACTCCTTGCGATGAAGGCCCTCTGGGAGTACCTGAAAAGTGAGCGGGTTTCTCCAAATTGCATCCCTTACCTGTTGGAAAGAGTCGGTGAGTCGTCGAGGTATTCTCCCATTTTGTGTTTCCTTCGATCCAAATTCCTCACCTCTTTGGTTAGCTGTGAATTCCAAGAAGGGCGAGAAAGTGTACGAGGAGATGCTGGATAAATATCCGAATTCGAAAAATATTCTGAGAAAGTACAGCACGTTCCTGATGACGGTGGGTATTTTACAAAATTCGCAGGAAGTATCCACCGGAACAAAGTATTGAACGCCAATGTAGGTTGCTAATGACCAAGAGAAAGCCACAAAGCTCCTTACACGGGCAGAAGATATTGAGAATGCAGAAGTCCGCGAGAACACAATTCGAACGGCTAACCGCGAGGACGCATTTTCCCTTTCGGGAGGAGATGACTCCGGGCCTACCGATATGCGCCGGGCGGTGTCCGAGCCAGCTGGGATGCATGCCATATTCGAAACATCTTTCGTTCGCGAAGATTCAATGGTGGCGAACGTCGAAGCCGATGAAGAATCTGGGCTCCGAACTCAGTCCATATTCCCGGAGGAGAGTGGAAGCAGTTTGCGTCCCCCCCCTTTCAGGCGCGAAATTTCGTCATTGTCAAAGATCAAAGACATTCCAAGCTTCGGGAAGGAAGATGAACCGGCGGAACGCAAAATCGAGTTCCACAAGGACGTGGAAGACAAGCCAGGAAAGACTGGAGAATGGGATGCTGTGATGGCCAAAAAGAGATCTGGACCGGGATCCATCCCTTCAGTTCCCTCGGCTACGAGCAGTCAGCGGGATTTGCGCCAGTTTCGGTATTACAGAACTGTCTTGGAAGGGAAGTTGCTGGGTCCCATGCAAAAGTTTGCCTTGGCGGTGAGTGTGGCAAGGCATAGTTCACATCCCGCAGAATAAGGAAGCCAACACAGACTGGTTTTGCACCTCTCAGGTCAATATTGCGTCTGCCCTGCTTTTGGTACTGCTTGTGGTCGGCTGTGTGATTACACTTACCACTTACGGTCAACTCGGTGCTGCTGTTTCCGAGACGTACAACCGAACCAGACCTCGGAACTCAGCATATAGGAGTAAGGACTTCACAGACTCAAAAGTGGTGGTTGTGCTTCCTCAACTCACCAATTATTATTGAACTCCTTGCAGTTGCCGTTTATCTACGACGCATGGTGGCTATGGTTTCAGGCATAATTCCCGTGAAGAACATGACCGCCGCACTTGAATATCAGAGAACACAATTGAACTATGCAGCGAACAATGTTCTGAGCCAAACGATGATGCCCATCTTACAAGCGTACAACCTAAATGATGCTGCGAATATTATTGTCAGAGAAACAAGGGTTCCCGACGGTTGGTGTGAGTCGTGCTTCGGTCAATTAGTCCCACGATACTCATTAGCATTCCTTTTCATAGTGAACCTGGCGGCCTACAATCCGTACTTCATTGCGAAAAAAATTGTCTTTCATTGTCAGTCAATCTTGAATCTTACGGACAGTCAATGGCTGGATCCGTCGTTCCCAACTTCCTTAGACGTTCGCATGGTTTTGGACAACATCCAAGTAATTGCCGACGGCCTTGACGCCACCGCAACTGGCGCCCTTGACACATTTTTGAATTTGGTTAATTCAAATTTGACTACGATCTGTGGGTGTTGCGCTCTTTATTACGGGGTTGGTCAGTCATGTCTCAGATTGCCTTTGCCCACCCCCAGATGGCCTTTTGGCTGCGATTCCAGCTGCAGCGCTATTGTTAGGCTTGTTCCTTCTCCGCCGCGGCATCGCTTCCACCAATCGCAAGTCCGTGCAGTTGCTCTCCCTCGCTCTTCAAATTCCGCGAAAATTTGTGAACGAGAAATTGGATGCTTTAGAAGTTGAAATTGAAAACATCATGGAAGAAATTGGTAAGTGCTAAGAAGGCGGAGATGAATAGCTGCAGTCATTAGATGTTCCGTGTGCCAGGCTGACAATAGCGTTTTGCAGAGGAGGAGCAAGACGCGGGCACGTTGGCTGAAGGAGCGACATCGGCGACAGGGTCTATACCTTCAGAATCAATCATGCGAGGTCATGCCGCACGGTTGATGACAAAGGTAGGGACGATCTTTCCTCGTGATGATTTCCTGGGTTGGAAAACCTGACTTGTTTTTCATCCAGCGCTACTCATTGGGTCTATGTCTCATTGCTATCACCGGGACTGTGATGTTCATCCCGGCTATCTTGCATAATAACACAGCAGTCCAAAACATTTACCTTACCACGCAGCTCAGTCACCGAGCGTACGCTGTAATGGCTGCCACATCATTCGCCTGTGAAACAGCGGCAAATGATACCAATTCGTTCATTCGCGGCACACCTCCTTTGTGGACACAGTGGTGGCTGGATCAGTTCGAGGCCGACAGGATCTCAATTTTCCAGAGTATTACATCAAGTTCGATATTCTCGTTCCCGAGTCTGACAGCATTCACGTTTACTGGTAAAAGATGATTTTTCACATGCTCACGAATGAACCCGCCATGACACTATTTCTTCTCGCAGGTGGCAATTGTTACAACAACGGTCCTTTCAAATGTGACCCCTTAAACCGGTAGGCACCTTCATAGATGCCTTCACATACTCTGGCACTGACTCTCCAATCCCTCTATCAAGGCGGTACAATGCGTCTGTTGGGCTCACCCAAGCTGTAACTCTGTCTTCTCTTGACACCATTCTTACAACCTGGTCAACCCACGTTAAACTATTCCTCGCCCAAGCACCTGAAGACCAGACGTTCGAGAGTATTCATATGCCCTTCATCGTGGAGCTGTCTGAGGACTGCTCATCTGGGTCCACCACCGGGGCGGACCTCATATCTCGCGATCTGACCACCACCGAGGCGACGTAAGTTTTACTTGTCGTTTTGCTGTGGCCCCTTTTGCCATTTTTCTAAGTTAACGCATCGATTTCCAGTTTCCGAGCAATCAATATCGTTCTCTTTGTCCTCGCCGCAGTTGTGCTCCTTGTCACATACATGTTCGTCTTCCGATCAGTCGCTATGCGATTGAGCGATGAGCTTTTGAGCATCAGTGGGCTCTTCTTTGCGTTGCCTATCGGTTTGATCCAGAGCATTCCGGATATGAAGAGATTTATTGAGAGCGGGGGGACTTTGCTGCCTGCAGCTCACAAGGGATAAAACGGGTGACATTATCGCATTCTCTCTGTGGGATGGGTTGGGATGTGTTGGGACTGCAAACGATTGACTATGGACGGTGGGTTGGGATGGACATTTTCTTGTTCGTACATGGCGACACAAAACACATATGGGGAATGGGTTGCGTCACGGAGGGGGATATCACAAATTACCATAACTTCACAAAATACATACATTTGAACATTATAATACGGTGTTAGGTAACCATTGATTGCAAAATTGCACAAGATACGACTACGGTATCCCGCGTCAAGATGCCCGTCCGGACATGATCGGAGAAAAAGGGAGTCACAAGCACACAAATTTCTGTTGGAACATACATTGTCCAGTCCCTTTCATCCTTCTCTCACCCTCACCCAACCTTCAGAAAAATGTACAAAGTCGAAATCCTCCCATCCGATATCCTGCGAGACGCAGCCATCCAACGTCGCCGCCAATTGGATGAGGAAAGGAAGAAGCGGATCTTTGATCCAAAGTTGAGGGTGCTTGGGGTGAGTAATATGGGTCGTTCCGTCTACACGGGATTTCCATGTGTAACCCCCCTCTGCCATTCTTGTCCAATCACCCAGATTGACGTCAAGGCGCTTGAAGAACAAATCCGGATGAAGAATGAGATAAAGGATGTTGAGAGAGAACGGGAAGAGGCCTTTGGTAATATCACGTTATATTCTCAACATATTATCATTGATTTGAAGTGACCGGTATTGCTGGGGTATTACAGACAAATCGATGAAACATACCAACACAGTGCTCCAACACCTGGACGCGGCAGCTGTGGAGGCTGCGCGAAAGCATCAAAAGGAATTGGACGAGTTCAGGAAGTACGGGGGGTATCCAATCGAGGGTATCCGCTGTTTCAGTGCTCCTCACCCTTTTCCCCCGCAAACCTAGAACCCAACAACCCGCCCACCTCCGTCGCGACTACGACCTCTCCGACCCGCACGCCCTCCGCCACCAACTCCCGCCCCGCACATGGGACGGCGACATGCGATGCGGTGTGTCGGCGTGCCAGAAATTCGAAGGGGAGGATTTAGCGAGCGAAGCGAGAAAAAAGCTGCAGAAGATGCAGATGCGGGTGTGGGCTGAACAGGGAGCGTGGGAGAAGAAGAAGGAGAGGGTGAGGGAGGATGAGGAGAGGAGGTGAGCCCTGGAGATTACTGGTTTTGCTTAGTGGGAAAGAGGAAATGGTTCGTGGGATTGGGTCACTGACTCGAAAATACTGGCAGAAACTATGAGCAATACCAAGCCGACATTGCCGCCAAAACCACCGAACTCCAAAAAGCCGTAGACAGAGCCAGAATGGAGCAAGCCATCAAAGACCGTGACATGAATCGACGTCTGGTACTACTTTACTAGTAAAGACCGAGTTTCCCTCATCCTCGTCTGCTAATCAAACCATTTTTTCCAACAGGCAGAAGAAAGACGCCAAAAAGAACTTTTGGACGCCCAACACGAGCAATCCCAAAACAAACAGGAAGTGGAGACGCAGATGAACGGTGTATTCTTGACGGAGCGGCCGGATGTGTTTTGTATCGGAGGCGGGCATCAGTTGAGTTTTTGTCATTCTGGACTCTTGCAAAAGCGAGGGAAAATCTCAATTCTTTTCGTTTGCGGTTTTGCGTAGAGTGCGAGTCGACGAATTCAAGGGTATCACGCCCGAACAACGCGAGTATATCCTTCAAATGCAGGAACGGCAGCGGCAGGAAGCAGAGGTACAGTGGACATTCTCACAATCTCGGATTTCCTTCGAATTCTAACTATTTTGTTCAACAGGCCCGCCGCGACCGCGAGCGACAAGAAGAACACGAATGGGCGGTGCAGGAAGCCGCCAACCTCCGCGCCGCCATGCTTCTTCAACGCGAACGGGCGAGGATGGAGCGGGGGGAGGCTACGAGGATTAGAATGCAAAATGCGCAGAAAGCTCAGGAGGATCATCTTAGGTGGGTATTCTTTTGCTGGGTCTGTGATCTTGTGATGTCTTAGAAATGACGCTGATGAGCACTATCATTGATTCTCTTGCATTTGGCAGGCGCCAGTATATGGATAATGTCCTGTACACGAATGCGCCGACGCCAGAGTATTTTGCGCAGTTTAACACCACAAGTCGATAAGGAGATGGGTTGGCTTCCCTCATAATGGTGGTATATGTTTCCAGAAATGAAGAGCTCCTATGCGGAGGTCAAATGTGAAAGTCGTCATATGGTACATGTGATATGGGCTGCGGCACAAGCACTGGGATTTCCAATGTCTTTTATGAACCTCAACTGTTTTTGAACGTTGCCCTCAACATTCTCTCCACTGCGCCTCTATCCATCCCCAAGATGACTCGTGCATTTGCCACTCCTCCAGTACTACCATTGCCCACTGGATTCCACTCAAGATGGGTCATGCCTCTTGTGTGTGCACCCCATAGCTCCACTTGTACGTCCCAGTCTTTGTAAGCAATGACCGAGGTGGGGTTTAGTGCTGCCGCTGCAGCATACAGATCTGGCCTATGGAAACCGTCTATCATCGGAATTTTCTTGGGCAATGACGTGTTCGGAAACTCACAGGATAAATGACTTTGTCTGGAATATGTGCTCGTCCGGCACCCATCTTTGTCTTCTCCCCATCGCTGCATTCCCATCGCCCTGGGTTTCCACATGTACGAATCCCTTCGCCGGATCTATTTTGTCCATGAGCTCAAACTGCGCTCTCGACAAACTTTCTGCAGTCTTAGCGCATGATCTCAGAAATTGTCCTAAAGAATTGACAGGTTCCTCTACGGTCAATGAGTCGAAGGTGGACCAAGGAAATCCATGCTCAAGAGTCATTTCCCAGGTGGCCAGCGTAATTTTGGGTCCAGATTCCGAGTGACGCGTTGAAGAATTGAATACGATGTGGGCTGCCTCGGGGTCCGCGTGAATGTTGAATTCAGCTAGGAAGCAAGGAATCAATAGTCAGTTTGGAAGATTGGCCCATTTGAGGTTGGTCAACTTTTCTTGGCAATGGAAAATCAGAAAAAGCAACCTGCCCGGCTCGCATTGCCCTTCGCAAATAGACAACCGCCCATGATGTAAAGGTGTTTGATTTTACTCAAGAATGAAGGATCCAGGGATATCGCGATCGCGATGTTCCTGCATGGGGAGCAGCCAGTATCAGTGGGAGTTTTGGCAATCCGTCCCATTGTACCAGGCGAGTCCCGCCCCAGCGTACACACGTCAGAGGACCGATTGCAAGAATGCTCAAGGTTCCTGGAGATTCAGTCGCCATTCGGACGAGAGCGTTAGCGGCGTGTTCCGTTTGTACGGCAATATCCTTGGATCCTGGCAGATGTAGAGCCTGGTTTGCAGCTTCAATGCGACATGTCGATGTGGACCCTTGATTGTCGTCTACTCACCTGAAACTCTGTCCATTCGTCGGTTGAAGTAAAGCCCCCAAAACCATCCGTTCCATGTCCCGGCCAGAGCGCTTTATTCGTTACCCCGCGGAGCAGAGGGCCTACTCCGTTTATCAGGTTCAGCCAGTATTCACGGTACGTGGGTTGTCCAGTACACTCACCGTCCGCCCCCGCGAAAATTGGTATGTGTGGAGCCCCCGCAACCGCCAGGACGGTTTTGCAGTTCTTTATACCTTGCGAAAGGTCTACATTGCCGTCTACGACTGTGATTGCCTTGGGCCAGCAGTGTCAGGAAGAGCAAAATGCCTTGAATAACGGGGGAGCGTTTTCCACCTTCACTCTCGCATTTGGATGACGAAGTGCCACTAACAAAGCAGTGGCGTCGTCAATGCCAGCGTCGTTGTCAATTATTAGATCCACAACGGTGCTGATATCGCCTTGTTCTCGTCGTTCCATGGCGGGAGAACGTCGGTCGCCGGTCGTGATTGGGAGGGTGGGAAGATGACAGGACGGCAAGATTGGAGCCAGGCCAGGCCAGGCCAGGACGCGGGGTGTGGCGCGGGCAATGCAATGAGACTCACTCGGCCGTATATATGGCCCTGTGCCATTGACATGAAGGGTCCCGTTTTGTTGAGATACTCACTGCAAGGTCGATATGTTTGTGGACTCACAAAGTATTACATTACATACGGCTAGCATCGTCTGCAGCAGTGTTGGAAGGTTGGAGTGGGGGAGGAAATCGGATACCCTTGTCGGATACCTCCTGCGGACGCGACCCCTTTTCATCCCAATCCCTCCCCACAAGTTCCTCGCAGAACAACCACACCCTACAGTCCCTACTCCAACAGTGAACTCTCAGACTTCTTCTCCTCCTGATACTCTGCCCGTGCGGCGCGAATAAGCTCCTAACGCAAACAAGCGCGTTTGATCAACAAAATTAAGGAACCGTTCCCTGTTGGTGAATTCCCATTCACGGAAGGGAAATATCTTCAAATCGGTGTCTAGAAGATTGGGATGAATGGCGTGATGGCAACATGAATAGGATGCATTTGAAATTTCGCTTTCTGAAAGGTCTAAAATATGAAAACCCTGCATTTCCTTCACAAATAGGTGCCGCGCTCTGATTTCCCTCCAAAAAGCAACAGTATCCCCTGTCTTGTTGGATATCCAGAGCCCACCATTGCCAAGTTGCAACCATGTATTCTCCCAAGAAGATTGGAGCTGCGTTCATTGCTCTTCTGGCTACGGCCACTACAAATGGTATGTGTCAAGTCGTAGGTCCGTCCGTCCCCCATGTTAATGCCCCTCACACCGTTTTCCCACATCCCAGTGGCCGCACAGACGGCCGCACAGACGACCGTCAAGGTTCTTATGCAGCCGGAAGCTTACGCAAATTGGGCCAAGCAATATCATGCAGAGTGGTCGAAGTCATCGGGAATAGTCATCGAATATCAGGAAGCCCCCACATGTATGTCCCATGTGCGAGTTCTTGTTGTGCTGACCAGTCGACTCATGGAGCGGATTCGGTGCTGGTTCAGACGATTCCAGTGAATACCTCAAATACCTCGGTGGAAAACTTGAAGCAGGTTCGACCTCCGTCGCTACTTAGCAAACCCGTTTCTTCTCTTCGGTCTTTATCCTAATTTTATCCTTCTTTTCCGTCCTTATTTTTATTTACTCTCATTCTCAGATTCTGCGTCCTTGCCAGATATTTTTGCTATGGATATTATTATGACAGGCGTGATGGCTCCCCACCTACTCAAGTTGGGACAATTTGATAAAAACGGCAATTTTACTGGCGACTATGTCAACGAGTTGGGAGCCAACGTTATGACTCAAGATCCAAATATCCTCGTGGCTGACATTGTGGATGGAAACCTCGTCGCGTAAGTTGTTTGCTTTCCTTTTAACTGCTTTGGGTAGTGCTTGTCACTCATTTTTCGTCGTTTCCTCGTAAAGTCTTCCCATTTGGATGGTATGTTGTTACCCTAGAAAGATCGGATCATATCTTGTGCGGCCTCTCAAGCCCGAAACTCTGTCCTTTAGAACATTGGGATGATGTACTACAGAGAGGATTTGCTGAAAAAATGTGAGTCGGTCAATATCAAATCAACTAAGCCTACCGCTATTTATCATCCCGTCCTCCGTCCTCCGTATAGATAAGTTCACTACGGATGGAACTACTACTGGAGCTGCAAAACCACCAGAGACTTGGTACGTTACGTTCCAGCCCATTCTCCTCGGCCACATCAATGCTGACCCTTTGCTCTCGGCAGGGACGAGATGCAAAATATGGTACTTTCGTAGGCATGGTCCTCGGCTATTACCGGTATTAACACGTTGTTTTTCACAGTCTGAAGTGATTCTTGCCGGGGAAAAAGCGGCGGATTCGAACACTCCGCTCGTCACTGGATGGGTCGGCCAATTCGCACGTAAGTCCTTTTCCCCCAACCCTACAATCTTTACCCTAAACTCAATGGTTTTCCTGCTCCAGAATATGAAGGCGGCACCTGCAACGCGATCGAGCTCATTTGCAGCTGCGGTGGTGGGATGGTCGTCGAATCAAACAAAACCGTCTCGGTCAACAGTCCCGGCGCCATCGAAATATACACCAAGTTTAGGAAGATGGTCACTGATAAGAAGGGCGTTGTCACTACGGACACATTCGTGTATCGTGAAGATCAGACCTACTGGGCTTTTGCACAGGGCGGAGCGATCTTCTCGAGGCAATGGTAAGCAGTTTGTTTGGCCTTGGAACCATCGCTGATCAGAGAACCTAATTCACTCGCGTGTAGGGACGACCTTTTCCCGACAAACGACCTCTTGACTCCGTGGACTCGATCCAGGGGTGGTGTAGTCGGAATGTCGGTATCTCGATGGCTGTTTTGCTCCACATTATGGGGATATCTAAATAGCTCTCTTTTGATCATAGTGCCCCAATCCCTGGATGTAAACCAGAACAGAAAGGTGCCGCTATTCTCGGCGGTTGGCATCTGGGGATCAACAAGGACAGCGCAAAGAAGATCGCGGCGGCTAAAGTTTTAAGTTTTATGACCTCATATCAGTATCAATTTGATCGCGCGGTCCAACTCTTGTAAGTGGAACCTAGCTTTTGATTTTAACTCCTGGCCACAACGCTAATAACTCCTGGCCATAACGCTAACCTTCCCCAATTAGTCCCTACTGGCCCACACATCCCTCCATTTATAAGGATCCAGTGTTCTGTAACACAACACACCAAGCTACGATGGACATGGCGTACAGCGCAGACACTACCAACAGCACCTTTTACCAAGTCACATCCACTACTTCCTTCCAATCCTGGTGCGATGCCCTCTCAGAGCTCCAAGCCGTCCCGCGTCCCGGCGTAGTTGCAGGACTGGACTATGCCCAACTTACTCAGGCCATCTACACCGGACAGAACGATATTTTATTCGGAATCGTCTCCCCCAACAGCGGACTGAATCTGCTTGCCGTTACCATCTCCAAATTACTCGGCATTGAATTGCCGGCGGATACCCTTGGATTCCTCAGTGGCGGTGGAAAGGCTCTGAGTGTTCTTGGCGCCTCTGGAATGGGAGTTTGTGCGATGACTTCCGCCTTATTCGTGGTGTTTAGAGATGCGAAGGTGATCAGGACTGCCTCGCCGGCGTTCATGCACTTGGTAGGTTTTGAAAATGCCCTTCTTGTCGTGTCGTGTGTGCTGACGTATCATCTATCACTTAGATATTGTTCGGTCTTGCCATGAGCTACTCTACCGTATTCCTTTACATCGATCTCAAGCGCCGCTCATCTTGCCTTATGATTCCTGTCTGGCTGGCGGTCTCGTTTGCTTTGGTTACTGGAAGCATCCTCGCCAAGACGTGGCGTATTCGAACAATTTTCGCGGCTAGAATCAGGATCGGCAAAGTCTCCGACTGGAAAACCATGAGAGTGGTCGGATACATTCTCATCGCTGAAGCCGTATGTGTTTGTCTTTTGGGTCGCACATTTCCACTGTCTCTGGAATATTCATCTGATATCGTGTTACCTAGATCTCCCTCAGCATTTGGCTTGGTGTTGCCCCACCGGAACCAGAGATTAAGGAGATTTCCGTGACCAACCGTCAATGGGAATGCGGTAAGTAGTCGCCTCCATCCGCGATGGGCAACATGGTGATTCTGACTTTCTGTTTCAGCCATGACGGGTCCCACGGCACGCACCGCTCTGGGTGGAATTGTTTTGTTTATCAACATTTTCGTGCTTCTCGCTACGACCGTTTTAGCATACATGATCAGGGACATTTCCGCGCAGTTTAACGAATCAAAGGTTAGTGCCGTCATCTGGGGTCTCTTGCTCATTCCCCATACTGACCTATTATTATTAAGATGATCGGATTGGCAATGTACAATGTGGTTGTATTTGTCGTGATTATTCCAGTCATCAGTAGCGCCACTGGACAGGTGAGTAACGTGGATTTCTGAGGGAAAGGAAGAAAAGTGTCGTTCTTAATTTTTCTTCTATCGCAGCCGATTGTGATTCCTGTCGGAATCCTCCTGATCACTTCCATCGTCTACGGCATCCTCTTTATTCCGAAACTCTTGGTAGCCTTCCACGGACCCTCTGCCAAAAAAGATGGCCGCAAGCAGACCGACAGCGAACGACTCGAAAGCATCGCCAATAAAGCCCAGAGTACCAATGGAAGCTCGAGTGTTGGCGGCGGCGCCGACACATTGGTGGAAATTAAAACGGGTGCTGCAACGATCATCGACGGACAAGCGGATGTTCGTATCGCCAACAGCAAGTTCATGTTGGCTGCCGCTAGGTGGATTAAGAGGCGACTCGTTGTACTACCCGAGCAGGTTCGACCTCCGTCGCTACTTAGCAAACCCGTTTCTTCTCTTCGGTCTTTATCTTAATCTTATCCTTCTTTTCCTTCCTCATTTTTTTTACTCTCATTCTCAGGGTGTCGTGAGTGAAATTCCACTGGAGGTAATTAAGATCTTCAACCATTTCTTTTTAATTTGTCATAGATACTGACTCATTTTTGACCGAATAGGCCGACGACAACCCAACCCCCGGTACTACAATTCCCATCCAAGAGTTCAAAATTCTCCAGACCACCAAATCCGAGACGGAAGGCTTCCGCTTCCTTGCCCAGATGGGTCCCAAGTTGTTCTTTGAGCTCGAAACGGTCTCTGCTCCCGTCTTGGAAAAGTGGATGCAGGCGTTCCAAGGCTGCGTTGGAAGTTTCAAGCGGACCTCAACGAGGCCTAGTGGGACCATTGCCACCTCGGTGATCAGCTTCGTGAATAAGTAATCCGGGTGAGACCAAAGCTGGATTGGCCTAGGTTGGACATCGTTAGTAAGGGAAAGACACGTTGGATTATTCCAGTCCATTTGTGGGTGGTCGCCGGGTTGTTGTTAGGTTCGTTAGGTCTGACTGCAAAGGGACTCGAGTTCGCGACATTATTGAGTTGTTTTAGAAAAACATGCAAGATTGCCAGATAATTTGATGTGCGTTCTTGTTCAGTAATGATGGCAATGCGATGAGCATCCAGTAATGATGGCAACGCGATGAGCATCCAATCCGAGAAAAGAAGTTAAGACCATGTTGCCAAAGTGTACTGCACATTTCATACGGCCAGCATCTTCTGCAGGATTGTTGGACTTAAAGTCTTTTGCTGACTGACGGTGAAAGTGGATACCTTTCGGATACCCCCTGCGCACAGTCGCTTGAACACGACGCGCCCCCTTTCCTCCCAATCCCTCACCACAATTTCGCGCAAAGATGAGCAGCTCTGATGGACAACCACACCCTCTTCCGACAGTGAACTCCCAACCTACGTCTCCTCCCGAAACGCCCCCGGCTTCTCACCTGGAGCAAGGTGCAGGTGGTGCGACAGGGTCTGCTGTCTCGCAGCCTCCTGTAGTCCCCCCGCAACTTCCAGGGCTTTCCCAGGCTAGCTCCTTCCGTTCGAGAGCTTTTGGAACCTTTCAAGCCCCTGCACCTCCTGGTCAAACGTTCCCACTGCAACTGCCCATGCAGCCATCGCCGCAGGCAAGTCAATATGTTCAGAGCCCGTACAGGCCGCCAGCACCGTCACAGTCCGCACGAGCCTCAAAGGAAGACTGCCCAATATGCTTTACACCGCTGGACAGACGAGGAGGAGTCCCCATCATGAACCCTGGTACGTCTGCAGGCACAAGCCTCATCCTTGGGAAACTTATGTGATTTCTGGTCTTCATCCTAAACTGGTTCATTGTTCGCCATTAGGATGCGGCCACGAGGTTCACTTGGGCTGTCTGAAGCAGTGTATCCAATTCAACATCACTACCTGCAGTTTGTGTCGCAGCCCTTTCTCTGCCGCTGTCATCCAGGCATTTGCTCCCTCAAGTGCCGCACCAGGTCCTAGTCCTCCTCCTCGCCCTATGCCGTCCCCATTTAGTTGGGGTAGGGCGTACGATTCCCCAGTGAACCGGAGTGCACTGGCTGACACGGTGCCGGTTGAGCAACGACAAGACGACGAAATTGTCCCGACACAAAGCATCCCAGCTCAAAATACAACAGAGAATGCAACAGAGGTTGGAATCGGATTTTTTTTCCCGAGTCATGCAGTCTTTGGGGTGATTAACTCACCGTCGATGGGGAATGTTGCAGCAAGCGCCTCCACCCATCATTGAACTCGTAGGAGAGTACTCGACAATCCCTGCGCGCTTGAGCGGAGACGCTGTCCTGAATGTTTTGACCACCATCAAATCCCCGGCCATGAATGTCACGGCAAACGTAGACGTTTCTGTTGATCTTGTGGTTCTGGTCGATGTCAGTGGTTCAATGATGGGAGAAAAACTTGAGAATGTAAAGACAACTCTCCGGTACATCCTCGATTCACTTGACGAGAAAGATCGTATCTCGCTTGTTCAGTTTTCCAATTTTGCGACCAAGTTGACGGGGTTGCGTCGCCCCACGATTGGAAACAAGGCGGCTCTTGGACCGGTTATTTCCGCAATGCAGCCCATCGCTGGAACGGCTATTTACCAGGGCTTGGTAGAGGCAGTCAAAGTCCTTACGGACAGGACTAGCTCAAACCAATGCGCCGCCGTGCTTTTGCTTAGCGATGGCGGGGAAAGCTACCATGTCCCCGATCAGACTTACCAAACTCTTTTGGCAAGCGCTCGCGATCAAAGGTATATTTCATTCTGGCGTGGATGGGCCTGTCTGTGCAGGCGAAAAGCGACCTCACCGCATTTGACTCTATGTTGGTGCACATTATAGGATATCTTTGTACGCATTCGGCTATGGCGCCCAGCACGATGCCGCAAAAATGAACATGATTGCGTCAGGAAGTGGTTCCTTCCAATATGTTGAGCAACCCAGCGTCATCCAAGACGCCTTTGCTGGTTGTTTAGGCAGCCTCAAGACCACCATGTACGAGAATGTCCGCATGACCATCCGAGTAGCCTCTTCCTTGTCGCGGTCTGTTACTATCCGTGACATCAAAGCCGGTCTATACAAGCAAGAAATTGGGGCGGACAAAACGACTGGGATCATCACGCTTCCCAACATGTTTGCAGAAGAGACTCGAGATTTCGTTATTGAGCTTGGTTTTGCCAGTGGGACACCGGAGGGAAACACATCTTTGGAGGTGTTGGAGGTGGATTGCGGATACCGTGATGCCATCCAGGGCAGTGAGGTTCTCCACCTTCCCAGCGGCGCAGTGAAGTTCAGCGTGGGTCGACACGAGGCCAATGTCCACCCCGACCCGAATGTGCGTCCTAACCCGATAGTGGTCAAGCAAAGCCTCCGCTGCACCATAGGGGACTGCATGGAGCGAGCTACTTCGCTCGCCGATCGTCGGGATTATTCCGGCGCGTTAGCGGCGCTCTCTGAATGCCGGGCCAGTGTCCTGCAAACGATCGCATTCACCTATGGGCTTTCCGCAGCAGACGTGGAGCGTATCAATCAGAGGCCACCTCAAGCTCCTGCATCCATTCCGTCGGCGGATTGGGTCCTTTACAATGCTCTCCTGGCAGACCTGCACGACGCCATGCCGCGAGTTCGATCTCAGGCGTCCTACTCGTCCGGTGGGAGCGCCACGATGCAACAAATGTGGACGGTCCAGCAGTCTCAGCGGTCGGTGCATTCTACCAACATGACGTCGCAAGTGTATCAGACATCCCGCTCGAACGTGAGCCAACATTTGAGCGTGGGCACCAGGACGACTGGGAGGAGGTGATGGGGTGGGTGAGGCAGGAACTGGCGAGAAAGGAGGAGGTTCTCGTTATGGGCTACGTCGATGTTGTTGAACGCTAAGAGGTCTTATTATTTTATGTTCTTATGCGGGGAGGGGATGATATTGTTTGGTACGTTTTCGGGATATCAGCAAATCTAATAAGATGGCGACGCTTTCAGGTTAAGCCCATGCGTTTGGTTGATAGTGGGTGGGGCAGGATAGGATAGCAGAACAATACAGAAACAAGTGGAATTGTAGCGGTGACTGCAAACGCAACGCTTGGAGTCAAAGCATTCGTAAACAAACCCCACACAGATTTGCGCGCGCATGCGGTGTGAGTTGGACAACAGGTCCGAATCTGTGGACAAATTTTGGCGGAGACAAGCCTCCCGTGTTCCTCCTTCCTATCAGGCGACCCATTTGTACGGCCTTTCCCAAAAGTCCAATCCGCTTCTTGCGCTTGCACGAGTTGCCAAGGCCTTCCTGCCAATTAGGCGCTAATACTGGTGGCGATAGTTTGTGTATGTGGACATTGACAAGTGGACGGTTGGTGGTCAGTTCTTTGACTGAAGCTTCTCTGTTCCAGTTTGCATTCGAGAAGGGATGGGGCGTCAGAGGACCTTGGTGATCAAGTCGCTGCCGCCAGGAAAGGACCGTGCGGATCTTCTTGACTTTGTGCGAACACATCACGGAGAGGGGTTCAGAAAGATTTGTTTTGAGCGCGATGGTAGGACCGGAATGCCCGAACCTGCCGTCAGTTTGCAAGTCCTAGAGGCATTTACATTTGAGTAGGTCGGATCCAGCTCGTTTTCTGTGAACCGGAACACGCCACCAAGGCTCTCGAAAGGATCCGTCAACACACGGTTATTCGGGTCGAGTATGGACGGGACGATACCACCGCAATGAAGGCGCCACAACTCCCAACCTCCCCCGACCCAAACCCCGTCATCCGAGTTCTCCGCTCCTCGACTCCTCTTACCCGCTCAGAGCTGGAAAAGATCATGCGATGCTACCGTGGATTCGAGTCGTTTGAAGTGATGGAGGATGATGAGTCTGCGAACGGGGATTCGCCTGAGCGGACGGACCGGGCGGGGCGACGCATGTTGAAGCTCGGAAGTCGACCGGAGATGGCGTATTATGGGGTCTTTCGGGACGTGTTTTGCGCAGAACGTGCGGTGGAGGATTTGAACGAATGCACGAATATTGGTGTCGGGTTTGCGGCGCGGCCCGAAAGGGTTCGGGACGTGGCGGAACGAAAAGCAAAAGCTGCAGGACCGCCCTCCCGTATTGACCCAGAGACTGTGTCGTGGATTCACGTTTCGCATATCCCGGATGATGTGTCCTTCGCGTCTCTGCAGCGGCACTTTGCTCGGTTGGAGGGGTTCAGGTTCCTTTCTTTCCAGCAAGACGCGTTTCTGGTTGCGTATGATACCGACGAAAAGGCTGCCAAGGCAGTGGAAAACCTGCTGAGAAATACCAAGCTGAAAGTTGTTCCCGCGGAGCGAAAAGATGTGGACTCACTTCGGATGCCGCCCATTAAACGGTCCACAATGCCCTTATCCTCTTTGTACGTGCGGCTGCATCCCTGGATGTCCGCTAAACGTATCGGGCAACTATTTGCGCTGTTTCAAGGCGTTGAAGACGTGAAACCAGAGGATGATTATCTTGTCGCCATATTTGGCTCTGCTCAAGATGCTTCCCACGCTTTGCACAGGCTTGAGTCCACCACCGATTTGGAGGTTGCCCATGTGAAGCCTGCAAAACGCGGAGGAGGTGGTTTCCAGCGCACCTTGGTGGATGAGGATGACGTTCAACGATCGGGGGTGGGGGGAATGGCTGGGCAGCCGCGGGCGAGGAGTGTTTCCGTATCCTCTGCCCAGTCGTCAGGCAATCCCCATCATCACGAGCGGCCTCTGTCACGGCCACCATCAAGCTTGGCCCATCATAACGAGCGACCTCCGTCACGGCCGCCATCAAGCCTGGCCCATCATAATGAGCGGCCTCCGTCACGGCCTCCATCAAGCTTGTCTCATCAGTCCGAGCGGCCGGCGTCAAGAATGTCACAAAATGAGGAGGGCAGTCTGGTGTCAGATGTCGGTGGCGGTGCGAGAAGTGTGGGGAAGGGAAAGGTGGCAGGATTCAAATCCCCAAGGGCGTCGCCACCGGGATCACCGCCAGTATTTGAATGTCGGACGATTTTCGTTGGGAGTTTTGCGGATAAAGACAGGGTAGGATACCACTGCAGACCGAATTGCTGGTTAGCAAGTATGTCGCTAATAGGCATCTGCAGGCTGACGTCAGAGAGTTGTGCGTAAAGCTTCCTGGTTTTGTCCGTGTCCAATTTGGCCAGAGCAACTTCCGCGTGATTTTGCAAGATCCGGACTATGCTCGTGATGCCATGGCGACCATTCGGGATTACTATCCGGCCTGGAGGGCGCATTATGCAAGGAAGGAACCGGAAGAAAAGATAATTGAAAGTGTTGGGGAGCCATCCAAAGTGAGTACCAAACGAAGAGAGCTGCAGAAACAGCAGGAAGGGGTTTTGGGTTTTTGATCCTGTGCGCAAGGGCGTGTCTATCCCCGGTGCTGACGTTATTCCTCAGGTCATATGGGCCTCGACACTCTACTGGACTGAACCCGAACTCCTCAAATACCTCTCTACATACCCCGGGTTTGAGCGTCTCGACTTTGACACAGCGCACAGCTGGGTCCACTTTTGCGACGTTGATGCAGCAACGGCAGCCTTAACCGACATGAACCGCACCACAAATCTCTATTCATTATTTTCGTCAAAGTATCCGGGGGCGTCCACGAGCCGTGCTTCCACACCGCCGAACAGACCAGCAACACCCAACAGTAGAGCACAGTCCTCTTTGTCTACTAACGCACCGGTATTTGAACCAATTGGTCTCACGGCCGCCCTTAGTGCAATTTCTCCCGCCGCACCGGTTGCGGCCGCAAGGCAGGCCCCGAAACACGCTTGGGAAATGCCGTCGGAACCTGTCGTGACAAGGGGCTCTCCGGCTCGGAAGGGTGTGGTGAAAGTGAATCAACCGAACGGGGCATTGGCGAATGGTTTGATGCATGGTGAGAGTGCTGGGATGGTCAGGACCCCCAGTAGTCGAGGCGCGGAACACTTTCCGTTACGCAGAACAGATGCGAAACAGCCAAAGGAGGTACGACTTTCTGTTTTGGCGGATTTCGAAGAAGTTTGGCAACCAACGCCCACGCCGGTTTATATATGTAGATCCAATCGAATGTCATACTGGTCCGCAATAGCTCCGTTAGTAATATCGATGAGCTTCAGTCCATTTTCGCAACATACCCTGGATTTGATGGTGCAGCACCAGCGGAGGCAGCAGGACGATGGTATTGCAGATTCAAAGACTTGGAATCTGCTAAGGCAGTGTATGCAAGTTATGAGGTATGAGACCTGTTCATTGTCGGAAAAGAAAGTTAAACAATGATCCTGAGCCAATGCGTTCGTTCTCGGATATAGTTGCGGGAGACGCTTGGAAAAGGATTTGGAGGTGTCAGTTTCCAATACAAGGGCCGTAATGAAGTTCCCGAGAATTGGAAAGATGCGGTGGTTCAAGTGGAGAATGAGGCGGAACCGGAGGTAAATTTCAGTCGAACTCATCAATACGCGCGCAGCCTGTCGAGCATTAAACTAATCTTAGTCGTATCTTGTAGACCCAGCCGATCCCCAACCCAGCGCTGTCCGATCCTGACAGTGATGTGGACGAGGACTACATGGCCACGGCAGATCCTTGGTCGCGTCCGCCATCGCAGCGCGAACAGTCTCCTACGGATTCGGCTGTATTTGCTGCCAGCTCCACCGGTTGGAGCACAGCAGGGAATGGCGACGCCGCGTCATGGGCCCTTTCCACAGAATCGGTGGCAGAAGATGACGCGGGACTGATGAGCGCTGGCAGTGCTGAATCATGGGATGCGTCGCGGCCGGTAGGTGGTTCTGGGCAAGTAGAAGTTTATGCCAGCCTCACGACTGACACTGTGCTTCGGTTTGCGTCCACAGTGGTCGGAGAGCATCGATGACGGACTGGATGGTGTGCCGATTTTAGGTGCCGAGGACACTCAAAAACCTCGGGAATCGTCGGTGCGCAAACGCATTTCGCTGGCTGAGGTGGCGGCCACCGCACCCGTCTTTGTACCATCTGCTTCATATGAACCTCCGGCGAATGCAACATCGGACATTACACACGCTGACACGGTCGACTGGGGATGCACTGTGGCAGCACCCCATGTCACCCCCGTTCCCAAACCGTCTCTTCGAGTAGACCCCGACTTCCAGCCCGCGAATCCTTACGAAGAGGAAGAACCCGTCCACACACCGCGGACCCCTGCACACACGTCCAAAGCACTGCATCCCCGCGAATCGGCTCTGTTAACAGAAAACGCATCGCTCCGAAGAAATCTCAGCGACACCAGCATCCGCGTATCGCGGGCCGAAAGCGAGGTGGATAGGATCGTTGGCCGGATCACAGCTGTGGGCGGTATCCAACCAGTTGTTGTGGACGATCCGTGGGGCAGCGGTAGCACTAGCAGCGGTGATGGGGAGGCAGGTCGGGCAACGTTGGAAACTAAACTTGCGGCTTTGGATTCGCTTGTCACGGGGTTGTTGAACGAGGTGGTTGGGTTTAGAAGGCGGGAGCGCGAGCGTGGGGCGGAAGTTGAAAAGGAGGAGGAACGGGAGGAGAGGGAAGGGGAGGTGCTGAAGTTTGCTGTCGAGGATGAGGGGGGAGACTCTGTTCCTGATCCGGAGTCTGCCGCAGTCGTCGTCGTTGAAGCAACGGAGGAGTCTGGACCGTGCAAGCAGGTTGCTGCCCTTCCCACCGGCCTCAACGGTGTGCACGCATCGGCTCCACGTGATGTTGATGAAGCGGAAGAGAGAGAGGAGCGGCAAGGCGAGATTTTGGCGTTGGCTGTTGACAAAGATGACCAATACACCGGCGTTGCGGACGGTGTTGCGCTTAAGTCCATCACCACCACGACTGAAACTCGGGACGTGGACGAAGTGGAGGAAATGGAAGAACGGGAAGGAGAGGTCCTGGCTTTTGCCGTGGAGGACGGTGACGATGTTGTTGCATAAAGTGGGAGAGATGGGGCCATAGAAGCGAAAATTTTCGCAAACCCGGCCTCGATTCCTGCTACTACTTTATTATTGTTTGGATGATTTTTTGTTTTTTTCTTTAAAGAAGTGGAGGGGAAAGGAAAGGGAATGGGTGCGACTGGAACCAAGTATATTGCAAGTCTCAGTGGTTTTTTTTTGCTACAAGGGCTTTTAAAATAAAATCAAATTTCTATTTCTGTTCGTCTATATGCATATTTTCTTTTGGTTGAATGGTGCGAGTTTCAGAAGTGGGATTTCCGTTTCGTTCCAGATCTTCCATTACAGCGCCGCCCATTTCGAGTGGAGGCTTCCATCCACACCCCCGATTCCCAGGCCTATCTACCGTGAAGGCTGAGGCAAGGCAGCGCGCGCAGTCAGCCTCAACTTCTTTAGCGGACCCAAAGCACCCGTTTTGTTTGATTTTTATGAAAGGACGGACACTGGAATAGGCGACCCAAAGGTATATTCTGCCAAAATCTCCGTTTTTAACATTGTCCTAAATCCCCTCCAATATACGTATAATACATATTTCATAATATACGAGGTTTTGC
>JADGKA010000145.1:0-34966 GCA_027604605.1 Borealophlyctis nickersoniae | reverse complement strand
CCTTCCTCCTCCTCAACCGCACCCTCAGCAGCCGTCCGCCGCCTCTCCCTCCTGCTCGCAGCCGCCCACCCCGAAATCGTCGAACGCGCACGGGAAACCGGGTACCGCATGTCCCAAGAAGACGCACGCCTGATCGCCAACACCTTCCGCACGACACTCACGAGACCTATGAAACATGTACCGAGCTGGTACAGCGTCGCGTCGGGGATTTTGGCGTCCTTACCTGAGGAAGATGAGGACGGGACGGAGGCGGTGGATCGGTTGGAGGGTCGTGCGGGACCTAGACGGCTTGATACCCATCGGAGTAGTGAGAAGACTTTGACGAGGGAGGATATCGTTGGAGAAAACGGATGAGGGTGCAGAATTCCCCGCTTGGTTTATTTAACTTTTTATTTACTTCGGTTTGAACGTGTAGGAGAGCGGTTGGAAGGGGAAAAGTTGGCGAACGCTTCGTTCAGGAAAAAAAAATGTAGAAATGTACATAGGTTTCCTCTTTTTTTTTAAGTTAGTCAAAAGCCGCAAAAATCTGAATAAAGTCTCAAAGTATGGTGTAGTCGAGGAAATAGTCAAGCACTTTTGGCCAAACGGAAAGGCAGTTATTCGCAAGGAAAGTCTTTATTAAGCCAGTGTGATTAAGAGCTTTTAACCGTTTCACCTTCCACTCCTTCACTTGCACCCTCACTCACCACCCCTCACTCCCATCACACCACCTGTCGAAAACAAACATCCCTCCACTTCCCTCCCTCCCTTAAAAGTCCTTTGCAACACACGCCCGGCACCTCGCAAACTCCCTCATCCTCCTCTGCCTATCCGAAAACTCTTCGGTGGGGAACATTTGGTCGCACCCGGAACATTCGATGAAGGTGATGTTTGCGGCTGGGTTGGCTGGGGGTGTGCATTCTTTGCAGACGGCTGTGGAATTGTGCGTGTGCGGGGGGGAAATGTGGTGCAAACAAAGTGAATAAAAGGAAAGGGTGGGAAAATAGTTTTAGTAGTGGAAGTTTCCCAAACCCCGCCAAAACCCAAGGCGGTTCCACCCCATGGCCGTGCAATAAATCAGTTAAGGGATACTCACGCTGGTATTTTTTGTCCTCGGCGTACCGCTGCACGTTGCTGTTCAGAAAGCACCAAACCGGGCGCTCTCTGCCGTTGAAAAAAGTTTATTGGATACCCATGTGAATTCGAATACCTCACTCGACGGACAATGAGGAGGCGCCCACCTGTCGCAGGTGCTGCAGAACATTGACGGTGGGACGATTGAGGACATGCCGAGGAGTATTGTACGTGGAGGTGTGGACGAGTGTGAATTGCGAGGAAGTGATCTGTGGGAATGTCGGGGGGGGGAGGTGTATCAAAGTTGGGACCAACGATGAGTTTAACCCACGCGCAGGCGAATGCGTCGAGTTCACACGGCATTCATATGGGAGGAAGTGAGGCATATACATACAGTTATTGCGCGGGTCGCTGTGCGGTTGGTAATAGGTAGACGCAGGGAAACAAAAGAATGGGCAAGGTGGACTGGATACCCACCCATGTGGCTGGTGCTTTTGCAACTACACAATTTCAATCTATGAACTGCGGACTCGAAATAACAAAACAGATATGTTTATGATTTTGATTCCTTTTCCCCACGCCGTTCCCTTTTTCACTGCTCGTGTTCCCGAGGTTCTGCATCAGTCCGGCAAAATAACACATTAGGGTAACCCTTGCACCACAACTATACGATTGCGTGCTCAGGAAGGCCAAGATTGCGTGTTGAAGCGGCGGAAAGTGGTTTCCGCCCGGCGAATATTACATTGAGCACGTAAGGGGTTCGTTAAGCGGTGGCAGCAGCCGGAGATACAGTTTACAAACACGACGCGCCAAATTAAGAGTGTCCCAAGCCGGCTCACTGTTCTCTTTTGGTTTCCGGCTTGCCGGATGGGAAGTCGAACAGTGAAGTAGCCCCGTGCGCATAATGAACTTGCGTTACTTTAGCATGGGTGGTGATAAGCGCCGGCGACCTTTGATGCCGCCTCGTACTGCTGATTGAGGTTGTAGGATTTCGAATGAACACAGGAGGTCTTCATTTACTGTAAAGACAAATCAGTTAAAGCGAAGGTTTGATCAACGACTCAAAAAATAAGATAGACATACCAGCCATTACCGCCCTGTAGGTGAGCAAGTGTTCATTTGCGGTTAGCAGAGAAAGGCAACTGCATTTCATAAAACGGAACTCACCCTTTGTTATCTGCAAAGGAACAAACGTTAGCAATCATCACAAAAAAGCTTCAATTTCTTCGCCAACTCACCAAACTCCCCGCAATAATTTGGCGCTGAAAAAATAGTCACCAGTGTTCGGTCGTTGAAAAACTCGTACCCTTCTTCCACCACCATATGCGCTCGGCATACCAGATCCAGATCGTGCTTTGCTAAAAATTCGCTGACAATTGCTCTTCCAAAACCTATATGTTGGCACCAAAGCGGTGGGCGTGAGATATGCAGTTCCAGGACATAGAGGCACAAGACCAAAAACAAGAAAAAGGCAAGCACAAGGGAGGAATATAATGCTTACAATAGCTTACTCCTCGTTCGTTATCCTAAAACGGCACATTTGTTACGGTTATTGGTCTCGTTCAGCACCTCCATAAATCATCTTCGTCTACTTACTTCCCAATCCGCGGCAACATCGCTCGGGTCAGACCATAGTAGATCTTGGGTATCAGAAGTCAGCGACGTGCTTTCCGCTTAAAATGCTGTGCAAACCATTTAATACCATTCAGAAGTCCATAATCCGGGACATCAGTCGGTCTTGCGATTTGCCTAATATCATCCATACTGTAGAGCAAATCGTTATATCACCGGACGGGCAGATACGGTGAAATCTTCGAATAAACCCACGTGTTCAAATTTGGTGATAACCCCCCATGCACACAGAAAATCTGGAAAACGTCAGCTAGTCAATACTCCGCATCTCTACCTTCTTTAGCAATGAACGAACCTTGCCTGCAAAGCAAAGCAATCAACAATGACTGAATGGAGACGAATACCAAGCCATTGGATCACTCACCAGCAACCAGTCCAGCAATAGGTAGACAATTAAACACATCCGTGAAGACTTTCCAAATCTTCAAATTACACCGCCGTTTGCATTCGTCATAAAAACCGTACACTGCGTTCGATGTTAAATGAGCATTGGCACATTGCTCGCCGCTCGCCGACATAGTCGCCATACCTCTATTTACAGACGCACACTCATGGTTTCCGCGCAGTATAAAGAAGTTCTCCGGGTGTTTTATTTTGTAACTCAGCAGCAGCAGTATTGTTTCGAGACTTTGCTTTCCTCTATCCACGTAGTCACCTGCAAAATTAATATAATTGCACGCATGGGTGAGAAACACAGAGAAGTAAACGGTAAAGGGTAAGCAACAACGCCAACCCTCAACAGAGAAAAACGTTCGCACCCAGGAAGAGGTAGTTGGCTGCTGGTGGATAACCGCACATGTCAAAAATTCGAAGGAGGTCTTCGTACTGTCCATGGATGTCGCCTAAGGGTGGATTTTTTTTATTTCACGGGTCAGGCCGTATTGCCCAAATACGACGAACATACTCCCTGTACATACCAACAATGTTGACAGGGGCTGTGAGCTCGAGCAAAATCGGTTGATCCATCACAACCTCCCTCGCCTTCTGACAAATCCACATAATTTCCGAATTCTTCAAACACACGGATTTCGATGAAATCTTCTGATTCCGCGCATCAAGTAACCGAGTGATGATATCATCGATGTCGTGCTTGTCGTCTGTACTTCCACTTCCAACGCGGCCCATCATACTCACAAACTGACTCGGACTGGCGGCCGAATTATCCCCCCCGGATTCCGGTGATCCTACCGTACCAAGGGATCCTGACTGGGAAATATTCCCAGATGAAGCAGCTGGCGAGCCAACGAGGATAGGGACAGAGCGGTTGGGGGAGGCGAGATCGGGGTTGGAGGCAGGGGAACGGAGGTTATTGGAAGTTGGTGGGTCTATCGGTGATGCAGGGGCCGTCGTCCCTGGGTCTGAACTCGCATCATCTGGGGAACGTCCGCTCTGACTGATATCGGACGAAGAGCTTTTATTGGTACTTCCACGCCGTCCATTCTTCGGTTTTGAATTTCCAGCCCCCATACTGACAACAGTACAACCCTTAGCATATTTTGAATCAAGGTACTAAAAGGCGGTGCGGCCTTGACAGCTACCTCCTTTTGTGTCCGCCCCGTTTTTATGCCCGAAAATCTAACTGCGACTGTAACTTTACTGGAGCGAAAGGCCTGGTGCACAGGAGGTTGGAGCATGAATATTGTTCATATATCTCTATCTGCTACTCGAGTTTGGGTCAGGTGTGCGACAGGCTTTTTTACCTTGGGAATATATGGCCTTGGGCCGTAAGAGTATGAGTCAGAACGGAACTGTACGCGTGCAGATGTGCTGGCTCGCTGGCAGCCGTGTTGGCAAATGGAGGGACGTTACGAGCAGGGGTTTTCCACCGTCTTTTATAGGTTTATAGAAACGAAGTATCAGAATGTGTGCATTTACACCCATCCGAGCATTCTGCGAATGAGGCACAAGAACAGTCCAAACCTCGGCGGTCACACGACCCGAAGACCAGACCCGCGCAACGCATGAAAATCTCATCAAAAAATTTAGGTTAGTTTCGGACTCCGTTTCTCCACAAAAAAAAACCGCCAACATTGCAAACGATGCTGGCTCATCGGTCTTTCTTCCGCCTGCTATCAGCTTCCCCCCGCCGTCCTAGTCACTTCCACCGTCCACAAACGCTTATACCCACGCTTTGCACACCGTCCCATTTGCTTACACGCAACATATCCACGCCGGTAAACGAAGTGAAGAAAGGAAGCATCATAGACTTTAGAGAAAGACTATGGGTCGTTGCCTTCATAACGTCCCACTCCCAAGGAAGAGGTGGATCGCACTATAAGCTGGAATTGAGGGAGATCTTGTCGGGATCAAAAGGGCTGGAACGTTTCAATGCGGGGACTCCACTCGAAGGTAAAGGACCTCTTGTTTCGCGTCCACCGCGTCCCGCTGGAATCATGTTGTCCACGCATTGTTCGGCTATTTACAGTTGTCGAGCTGGAGACGAAAAACTTCCAGTTCCTGTACGCTGACTCTCAAGTGCATGCCATGAACCCCGAAACGTTCGAAGAGGCTTCCTTTCCGGTGAATCTCTTAGCAGGTTAGAGGGCATACTGCTTTTTCCTCTCACTATAGCATCCCCTCATCCGCACTTCCTGCAACAGCTGGCGAGAAAGTACTACCGTTCCTGTCCGACACAACAACCATGACCGTGTCATTTTACGATGGCAAACCCGTGCTGGTGAAAGTTCCGGAGAGAATCGTTTACGAGGTTACCGAAACGATAATGGCTTCTGGATCCGGAAGTTCGGACTCTAAGCAGGTGGCATACAAACCTGCAACGCTGGACTGCGGTGCTGTCGTATCTGTACCGGAGTTTATCAACGTGGGCGACAAGATTTACGTGGATATCATGGAACAGAAGTACATTTCCAGAGTTAGATAATATACCGATCACCCGGTGTCCGCTAGCAAACCCAGGTGTTCCTTAATACTGTCGAAATCAAGAAGGTCCTGCAGGATGCAAGGAACGGAAAGGCCCTCCTGCATTTGGCCGGACTTGCCGATAGTTTGATCTTGATTCCTAAGGTTCTCTATGACTCTATATGGATGCTACGACTATGATGAAGGCTTCCCTACTATTGATTCACTCTCCGCTATGACCTTGGATTTCACGTCATTGACGGACTCGTATATGCAGATCGCGTCGTATAGCGAGGCACCGAGCGCCGTCGCCATTTGCGGATTTTTGAAGACTGAGGGATTTGATGTCATTGAGAAGGACGTGGTACACATCTTAGAATTAGCGTTTCAAAAGGGGACATTACCTGCGATTTTAACACAGTCGACACTGAACTTTGCTCGGAAATTGGTGTGAATTGCCCTCCCCATACCCTGAAAAATGGCTTCAGTCGGGCAACAGGCTATGCAGAAATTGAAACTCACAATACCTCGAGGACAATCAAATCAGCGTCCGCACATCGCGCAGCAAGATCATCACTGACGCGCAGAAGATCTGGAACACCATCATAATAAATGCACTGCCAGCACCAAGAGAACATTGAAGTGCTTGTCAATCTCACCAAGACACGGGGAATCGCTGCCTGTTCCGATAACCTGAAGGTCGTGTTCCGCCCATGCATTGCGAATTGTTGCGTCAAAGTAGCAAATCTTCTCCAGAATCAACCGCAACTCCGAAGCCTACAAATTACAAATGAAATGATGCATCCATCCACATAGCGCAACAAAAGACTTACAGTGATATCATTGACAGACGGACTTGTGTTGGCAGCCAATATCACCTTAGTCCCCTTGCTGATCAAATACCTCGCAAACGGAATGATTCCCAAAATGATGTCCGCGCCACTGTTGTCCACAAAAAGGACCGCCTTCTTATAAGGTGGTCCTTCCATCAATCTGGTTTTAAGTGCTGGGAGATGGTTGAATTTCTCGGGGTGACCGACTTTGGATTTGGCGGTTGGAAAATCAAGTTGACCTTTCCTGAGAAGCTCTTGAACTGATGTAGAACCCCTGATGGAAAGCAATGTCACCAGCTAGCTATGAGGTTCATCACATGACGGGAGGCAAGCATCTTACCAATCGTACATGTTACCTGGATGGTGCTGGATCAGTCTTGGCCAGTACAATCATATGCGTTTCCGAACGCAATGGGTCTTACCAGCCAAGATATTCTCAACGAGAATATCCACCCTCTCGCTTTCCGGGGTCCCGTCAAGCTTCGCCAGGAGGGCAGACAGACCTTCTAATGCCGAAGCATTTTCCTGTTTTTTCACCCCTTCAAACATGTCTCCGAAACCCATTTCTCGCAGGCACTGTTCGCGCAGGTTGAGGAGACTGTACCGCATGTCAGTGATCCAATGGTTTCAGAGGACATAAGCAGATGAGCTCACCTGCGAATACTCAAAGCTCCGTATGCTTTTGGCTCCACCCTCAGTCTCTGCAAATGGTCTCGGTACATGTTCTCGAAGCTTGACGCCCTGTTGCGACTGTCGTGTTGGTCTCCCTTCCACTGCAGCGCCATCTCCACTAAATCCCCCAAATTTTTGTCCAAAAGGTCAAACCAATAACGCTGCAATTCAGGATCCTTCAAGTCAATCGTGTCCGGCTTGTACGATGCCGGATCAGCCAGGAGAGGGAACGCAGTCAGATTGGTGGGATACTCCTCAAGAGACCCAACAGCTCCAAGAGATGTGCCGGAGATACGTTGAATTTGGCTGAAGTTTTCCGTAAATGATCCTATGGTTCCAGATATATTTATACCACACATTGAACGAGTCATTAGAAGATTCATCCTTACCCATCCGACGAGCTCGTACTGGAACCTGGTCCACATGGCGCAAGAATGCACCCATGGCACCAAGATAGCCCTCATGACGCAAGAAAAGCGCCTTGATTTTTCCTTTTGACCAGAAATTGATCGCATAGCTGCAGCATCACCACATGAGTTCCGTGACAAGAAAGCCATGCGCCAGCAATGCTTCACCTTAATGTATTCATCGTAATAGGGTGCCCTGAGCGTTATACAAGAAAAAATGAGCCTGGATACTTTTTGGGAAGACAGACTTTCAGTATTGATGGTACCTCTTATGAAAAAGCCGCTGAAGTAAATTCTACAGTTTTGAATAATATTTGTCAGTAAAATGCCACGGAACGTGGGAGTTACAAATGCACCTTTGAATCCCATGAGCCTGAGCGTTTAAGTAGGCTATTTGACCAATGTTATTGCTGGACACGCCGTGTGAGCCGCCAATGTACCTCAATGTTGGTGTGGCGGAGCGACTTTCTCACCTGACAAGGTACTGCAAGAAAAGCAAGATGAGAATAAGAATGAAACTCGACCTCCAGCTCTTTTGAATAATCTTGTCTTTACCAGCATCGACCTGGCCATGTCTTCCTCTTTAATCTTTTCTCTCTCTTCTGGCGGTAACTTGAAGACTTTGCCAAATGACGACGCTATTGCCGTCCCTTTTAATCCAATCTTTGGGTAGTCCCTGCAATCGCGCATGAGCGCCCGTCCAGAACTAATGCACTACCCGGCATTACGCAACTAACCCTCCGTATATATCTCCGACCTAGCAGAAAAGTCAATGGTTTTCGCGATGGTTTTCATCGAGTGCGAAATAACATACCAACATGTCAACATTCTTATTGTCGCCGCGTTTGGAAAGTTCTGTAGGAATGTTAGCAAGTCCTGCAAATGCCTTCCATGGGCGCGACTGTCCATACCCAGCATTTCGTCGTAGTCTTTAGCGTTCGTGAGAAGCGACAAGAGACCCCAAAGCGTTCCTCCTCCCAAGGAGGTTCCTTAAACCAACACTTCTTCAACCATAAGGTTTAGCAACCAGCTCCTGTAGGAGCTTCACTCACCACTGATACGTTCGTACGTCTCGTCACTCGTCACCTTCAGTATGCTCACACCGGACCCAATGTTCACCAGCTTTCAATGGATGCGTCAGATACCTCATACATGGCGCATACCAAGACCGCCGGCGGCTTACCATGTACGGGAACAATTCTGTGGGGGTTGCCTCAAACTGCATAGGCTCCGGTCTCCGCTCATCATAGGTGAATACTTCGTACGAAATTTGCCGCACAAGGAAGTTAAGGCCCGTTATCAAGCTGCAAAGGTTATCGTACCGTCACCAAATGCCCAGAACTACCTCATTTTCCCAGCACAAAACCATACAAATGCCCTACCATTCCATCTCGTCTTCCTTCACCAGCGTCACTTTTAGCCTCTCGCGAAAGAGATCTTGAAAGAGAAGTCAAAGAGACGGTCTTGGAGCCCTTCCGAAAGATCAAGATCTCCTTACCATAAAACTTATGCGATCCGCCACCAGTAGCTACCACGATGCGATATGAAACGTCAGCGCCGTCTCTGGTGGACGTTCCCAGCTACCTCTTACCATACAAAACGCGGTTGGATAGCGGGATCTGGCCATGGTACCTATCATACAGCACTTTGTAGATGAAATCTATGCAATCGTTGATCTTCGCCGTCTCAAATTTGACAAAATTCAGACGCCCGCCCGGCGTTTCTGGGCTACGGGAAAAGTACACGACTTTGGCGAGACTTCCTCCCTATCACACCGACAGTGACCGCATCAACAAAAGTTTAGAACCCATTCAACCAAGGTCACCATGAGCAACAAGACTTTACAATATCAACTGCAATTTGGGCAACGTCTTCCAGTTGGTGGGGGAAAACAATGTCTCTGACAGGCGAAGACCACGATGAGGATAACGGGAGCGCGTCGGGATCGGCGCCATTTTTTTCGTTACCTAGTACCCTGTTCCTCGAAGCTCTCCTCACTGATCAAGGCGCCCCGCACATTCAGGTTATGGTTATTCATCGTCGTGTGATCTACCTAGAGAACGCGGGAATGGAGGGGTTAAACGACGCAGTGGGGCCGGGAGATTTGCGGTCACATGATTAGGAGTAAATCACCCGATTCAAACGCGTCTGTCGTCTCACCGGATTTTTCAATTTACATCGTACCATGTCCTTCGCAAAAACTTTATCAGAATACCGCACGCACGCAGCACAGATAGCAGAGTTTTTGCGAAGCGCAGAAGGGCGATGTTTAGTTCTCACTGGTATATCTGTAGTTTCTAAGACATTGGTCTCACCCCACCGCATTGAAAGTTGAGCCAATGCAGGTGCCGGTGCGTCAACGGATAGCAACATTCCAGACTACCGTGGTCCCAGCGGTGTATATACGCGCAATAAGGTGAGGAGCTATTGTCTTGCACGCGGCTTCCGTTGGTCAGCGTATAACATTCCGTTTGACCGGACAGGATTATAAACCCATTACATATCAAGAGGTAGTGCAGACAGTTTGGGGATAACTTACAGGCAGCTGACATTGCTTGGTCTGGACAAGTTTGTGGGGCGTCATGAAACCCGACAAAGATACTGGGCGCGGAGTTATTTGGGTTACCCTCGTATCGCCGGTGCCCGACCAAACGTTACCCACATGGCATTGGATGATTTTGAGCGACGGGGATTTTTGAGAGGTGGGCCTCTTTTAAGGGCAAGGATGTTTGGAAGATTAATCTTATGTGCCCTGCTAGGTTTAATCACTCAAAACGTGGATGGGTTGCATAGAAATTCAAGCCTGATTGAGTTGCACGGCTCGCTGGTGAGAATAATGGGACTCCTCGACCCGGTCCCTGAACTTGCACCGGAGCCGAATTCATTTGTTCCCTGAATCAAAATTTCTTTAGCATAAGGTCCATTGCGTTGTCTGCAAGGATCAAATGTCGCGCACAGAGTTCCAACAGCACCTGGGAAAGCTTAATCCATTATTTGCAGCATGGGCATACGCGAATCCCGACAAGACCCAACTGGATGTCGCGAGCAGCAATGACATCGGGAAGGTCAACCCAGACGGAGACATGGATGTGAGTTTGAGGACACACGAAGCGAAGTCGCTGCTGATCAGACGCTAATGAGCTCAATCAAAAGGTCGCGTTGGATTACTCGCACTTTAAATACCCAACATGTTCAAAGTGCAATGAAGGCTTTCACAAACCCAGCCTGGTATTTTTCGGGGAAAACATTGCACACGACGTCCGAGATGCGTCGTTTTCGATGGTTGATGATGCGTCAGCTCTCCTGGTCGTTGGCAGTTCACTCCAGGTTTTCAGTGCTCTCCGCCTACTTCGAAGATTGAAAGACCCAATGCATGGAAATCCTGATCGCCCAATTACCATACTAAATTTGGGGGTGACGAGGGGGGACAATATGGCCACATTGAAGGTGGATGCGGCCTCATCGCCTGTTCTGGCCGAAGTCGCCGAAATGTTGCCAAATAGATTATGATCCGTTTTTTGTGAGTGTCAGGAGGTTCATAGACTGCAGAGTAGGACAGCATAGCGTGTAGTTTAGCAGAGTCAGCAACAGAGTCAACAAAAAGAGTCAACAAAAAGGAGGGACTCGCGCGCCGTGCACCCAGATCGATTCTTGTTTCAGAGAATGTATCTGTGCATGGCCACTTCGATTGAATACTGTACTGTACCCACGCATCTCAATCATGCCGTGTTAGGTAAGTACAAACGGACAAACTGAAGGTTTTACAAGAGACACACGAATACAACGGGCGACGACTTCCGTCGCTGTGCTATTCTGAGTAGGGCTTGTTTTGAGAATTAGAGTTGCACTTGCGGTTTCCTTGCGGCATTGAAGGACTGAGCGAACTGGGTGGGAACTCTTGGATTGGCAATACATACTTTGGTACGGGCACGGAAGTGAAGGACACACACAAATAGGGGACACACAACCGCAAACCGCTTTTCTTCTTAGTTTTTTTGTGGGAACTTCTTTTCAATTCGAAGAATCGAAAAAGGTGAATGGAAAAAATTGATTCACTCCTAAGTACGCGATGCTCGCACACAGAGATCCATAGTAAAAGGCGATGGGTCTATTTGTTCTGTGCGAACACCATGGAGGTTGTTGGAGAGAAACGAAGCGGATTTGCCCTCCTTTTATATTGCTGAGGGGGGCACAGCACTTTTCTTTTCGGGTCGCACGAGCAAAGCAATTTTCTTTTCCACGTCGCACAAGCTGTATCTGTCTGGCACAGCTTATTATGCGATCGTGGGACGAAGGTGACATGATAGTTTACGTAAGACACGCGTGCTCCGTTTGCCCTTTACTGCGCCACCTCTCCTCGTCAATTCCTTCGCTGGTTCAGAGGTTTGCTGGTTCCTTTGACCCTGCTCTTTCCGCTACTGGCGAGATCTTGCGAAATGACAACAAGCACGGCCTCATTCCACTTCTGAACGCACAAAGAAACTAACGAAAGGTTTTCACTTCATTGTTGCAACTCCAGCCCGTAGCTTCGTTTCCACCGGCGGGTTGACACCAAGTTTTGACATCATACTTCAACTTCTGTAGCAGTAGCAGCATGCAAAACGACGGGGCACCGAATGCTCAGCAAGGACAGAGAACGACACAGTTGCAATCGCCAGATGCTACCTCCCCGGCTCAAAGTCTTTCTCTCACATACCGCGGCGATGACTCGTACTGGCCTTTTCGCAAATGCCTGGCATGTCTCAACCTCCGCTCGCCTACCCTCCTGGCAACAACGTAAAACACCCCTTGTATTATTACCCGCCCCAACCACCGGCGGTATACTACATTTATCCTTCTCCTGCTCCGATCACCGCCTCACTTCCGCGCCTCTACTATGGTCCAATCCCCTGAGCAATTTCCTCGGTGTAGCTTTTCTTTGGCTTCTTTTTCGTGGCATTTCCATTTCTTGCAAGCATGCGGGAGACCTACCGTGGCCGTCAGCCAGAAGCTGCCAATCATAGATTGTTTCTTCTCGTTCATTGCGTGCTCGCTGCTCCGGCTCTGGGCCGAGGCTTATTCTTGGTGCTGAAAGATCGCAATGATGAGACATCCGTCATCACCGATCACTGGGCTTCCTCTGCGTATTTTTGGGGCTGGTTCCTGATCATAGCTGCGGTATACATTTTGATCATCTCTGCTTTGATTCTTCTGTGCGCGGCGGTGGAATGCTTTGACCGGGTGGTGCGAATCCCATCTGCGCGGCCAAATGCTGAAGGGCCGGTGGCGACGGCGGTTAGTGAGGGACACCAGTGAGGGGCGCAACGCCAAGGGCCGGAACAGTGGCGGAGCCTCGTGAGGAATGCAGCGTAGCAAGGACAATGGCAACTCAGACGCACCTAGAGTAGCCTTACGGTTGAGAAGTTCATTGGACGAATAAATTCCAGTAGGAACACATAAATAGCAGACACGTCAATGTGGGGCAGCTCATAGAATTTTCCTCGCTCAGTCGAGTTTAACGCCCAACTGCAACGTTGGTCCTGTGTACCACACGGTTCCCACAGCATCCACCAATCGACAGTCCACATTCACGTGACAGTAAGATACGCCTGTCTCGTCCTTGTTTGGGAAGGTTATCAGACACAGACGCGAAAAGTACCCGTCTTGGACGGTCGTGCGAAAAGGTTGTGTTATTCCGAACACGCCCTGCGGAAGCACGCCTCAAATTAAGAGCACGCCCACATTTGGAAAAGCTGGACATTCTACATCCTACGTTTGGTAATGGTGCTTGCAAATCGGCTGGCGTCAATTTGATTGCTAGTTCTGCCTGCTGTATCACCCTCCCGTAACCTATGTAAATGGCTGAATGGATCAGCCACTTACCTCGCAAGAACGCTATGCATGAATGAAGTGCCTACCTCGTGTAGCCCAGTTCCCAGGCAAATGCACCATCCCTTCAAACGTCAAAACCATTTGCTCTCCATTCTTGATGATACGGAAATTATCTTTCCAGCGTGGGTCAACACTCAGCTAAATGGGAGAGGTGTCGCCATCAGCTTTTGCGAGAGCTATTGACAAAGCCCCAATTGCCGCGACGACACATTGGGCCAAGGTTCGCTTACCTCCACAGAAACAGATGATCTGGTGATAAATAGATATCGCGGCATCGGTATTCTGCGTGTCACCAAACTGCCGATCCATTCCCAACCTCGCTATCAGAAGGAAAGTAGCCCCGTGAGCGCCTTTGACCGGGTCAACCAACTTCCTCCGCTGCCTTCACAAACCTGGAAGAAGGCTGGGTCGTCATCTGTCGGCATCCCCCGCAGGGCATCCATAACCAATTTCTGAGCTTGACTCCAAGACTTCGAGCTCGTCTCAGACCCCTTACGGAGTATCACAAGGTAATGTCGGAGCTGCGGGGGCATAATATCATCTGACGGTCCATTGTGTAGCAAACGGTTGCTCATGTATGCAAGCTTGTAACAAATAATCTGCAAAGTGCGAGACAAGTCAAGGATATAAAAAAGGCCGGAGGTTGACCGGATCACAGTAAAAAGAACATAAAAAACTGGGGTTCGAGTTGTAAAGACAAGGATATGATTCAAGCGTCGCAAGGCTCTCGTCGTCGATGTCAAGGAAACTTCTTTCGAATCTGCTATACCGTCTTGCGATACTCTCGAATATGGCAGGAAGCGACAAGATGTGGTCACCCATCACCGGCACGCGTTTCTTAAAGCCTTTGAGAGGTGCGTTGGATGACATGTGGCGTAGAAAAGTTTCGTACTGCAACAAATCTTGGATTGCCTTATAGAAATCTAGTCGTAGTCTGATAAAACCCGTTTGGAAGGAACCCTTGGAGGTCAAGCCCTGATTACCGATGTGCGGGAGGATGAGATTTGCCCCGTCCACAAGGCGACAAAGAAAAGGATGCCTACCTTCGAAATGGAATGCGCTTCCAGCAAGCAGGCAGTTGATTTTTGAGAGCTTTCCTTCCCGAACATTGAGCGCGCCATCTGGATATGGCTTTCACCGGAAGCCAGTACTGCCAACATCTTCAGCCAGCAATTGATCCGCTCGGCTTCGACCTGAATAATCGAAAAGAAAAGTCATTTCACCGGCCAAACCGCAAAAGTGTAACCTACACTACCTTAGATGCAAGATCTCGAAATACTTCCTCAGCGACCACATTGTATCCGCTGCAGAACGCTTCCCGTGCGAGACAGTACATCCGCCAATTTCCATCCGCAGAGACCGTTAGCCGATCCAAGACAAGCTTCAGGCTTGCCTCTATTGTATGCCGTAATTGTTCGTCAGATTCCACACTGGACCTGATCAAAAATGTTCCTATTCGCATCTGACAGGCCGGGCACGACAACTTTGAGCCATCGACAAGAGACAACCGAACATACAACAATGTTCTAATCTCACCACGATAGAGACGTCCAATGTCTTGCCTTGATTACGCAAAAGTTCCACTACGGCTAGAAGATTCCGTTTCAGCAGCTGTGCAATGAACGTGTCGGACCCAAGAAACAGGTTGATTGCACCCTTTCCAACTGCAAAAAGGTATTCTGTGAGCGCAGGTCGTCTTGGGAACGGGCAATCCCTGGGCACCTCACCAACCTATGGGGTGATGGAAGAGCTGGCCGCAATAACCTAGAACGCGTTGTTCGGGCAGTAATGGAGACAAGGTCAGAAAGACTCTCAACAAGTGCTCGCACTATGAGCAGATGAAGAATTCCGTAAGCCATCGTAACATTCATCAACGTCAAAAGAGTCTGTCAGACAAACGTGCAAACGCACCTTTGAAAGCCTATCATGGCGCCCCTGCGACACTATCCTTTCCACTACGGAATCCCCTAATCCCAACAAAGAATCGTCTGTTCACTTCACCGGGTCAGCCATCAACTTCTCTTGATAGTAAACATATAGAAACCGAAAAAAACGCACATGCTTGCACGTCAAGGTTGCACTCACTCGCCAAGTGCATTAACTTGACAATCATAGAGGCCGCAGTTGTCACACAAGCGTCGGAACTGCTCATGACTATCGATCGTAGACGGTCAATATAGGATCCGATTTTACTTCTCATGTAAACCGGATCCTGCTTCCCAAGTTTGAATGAGAGATACGGATTATCCCATAAGGATTCGACAACGAACAATGCGTCTCGACGAAGTAAGCGCGAAGGTTCGTCACAAGCTACATCGAGCACTGTCTGGTAATGGTGAAGTATAGGTGAAACCATAGGAGGGGGAATGTCTCCACATGGAAAGATGATGTGACTTACCAGCACACTCCCCTCGCTGAAGCGCAAACTTCCAACTTTAGCCAAGATTCTCAGATCACAAAGTGCCCGGTGTCGAATGACATCTCGTGGGTCTTCCGCAATAAACTTTGTCAGTAAATCAACCTGGAGACATTCCTTTAGCGCACGGCACGGGTATCAAACGGCGCTCCGTCGAATCAAGCCATACATGTGATGGGACGAGGAAAACTGCACGTTTTGACAGGTAAGTGAGGGTGCGAAGAGTGTTGAGAACATTTTCTACTGTCCGATCCCGTTCAAGAAATCCTCGACATATACTCCGAGCCTGAACCGCGTCGACTCTCAAGATCAGCGGTGATGACACGAAAGCGTGGTGACGAGCATACCTTTTCTGGAAGCTCAAACCCATGATGCATATGGCGGAACAGACGAACTAGTCTGGCCCTAATTGCAGGTTCTCGGTATTGATCTAAATCTGGATTGGTCAATCCATTGTCCGAAGCTCCTGAAAACTGCCTCTGAATAGCATAGTTTACCATCAATCATTTCCGCTATCGTATCACATATGCCAGCAGCAAATACTGGCGATTTGATAGACACGCGGCCTGCAGCAAATATTGCGGCTTCGAGCTCCATTGTCTCTTTTGAGTCCAAATACTGTCTTATGCTGTTCAAACCAGAGCCCAATCAGGACTTTGCAGAATCGCGGTGTTACCCAATGCTCGTTTAACCTGTGATGGACTTCAAATCGGTCATGCACCATCGGAGACATGTATCCAAGGAGCCTGCAGCATGTTTTATGAGATTGTGCACCGCCGTCCCCATTGTGTTTTGGAAATCTCACCTGAGGGTGAGAGAGCGGGCAACCGGATCATTACTGGTCAGAACTTCAAAAAGACGCCGTAACATGATGTCAATATCAGTTGTCACAACGGAAAGATGCTGCGCAGTTTGTTTGAAAACTTTCAGCAGGGACTGTCTTGTTATGTTGCCGCTGTTGGGAGGACTTCCACGTTTAAGAGTGCAAAGGTGGGATGTGAAAGCTGCAATCGACAATAAACGACCTTGTGTTCCAATATTGTGTAAGTTTGAGGACGGCTAAAAAATGTGGCCAAAAGTCCAATCATCAACTGTGCTTTCAAAATCTGGAAATTTATTGCTTGGGGCGTGGAGTGCCAAAATACCGGAGGTAACGAGAGTCGGGGTGGGGAACTCCTCAATGAAACCTGCAAATTGGAGAATGCCCTCTTGGTGTTCCTCCAGGCGTGGAGAGACGCAAAGCTTATCTAGTTCCACGAGGCGGGCGAGACCTCTGTTTGACCACCCTTCACTGTCTGCGTTTCCCGCCATTTTTTTTTGCTCAGATCGAGATTGGACGATGGTCGTGTTTTTCATAGTGTTCGAAGATTTCGGACTACAAGCAACGTTGGGTAATCAAGTTGTTCGGGCGGTATCCAAATATAATAATTCTCAGACCAGCTGAACCAAGGGAGGATTTATAACGCAAGAAGGCTCAAAATGTCAAGTTACGATTTGAATTGTGGAGGTTTTCTTCATTTCATGACCAACAATTATAAACGTCAAGTCCCGTGCCTCTTCCACAGCATTTGAATCCAGACTTCTTCCGTCATCTGAAAGGAAATGCCAGATGCCGGTCTGTGCAGCTAGCCCTTGAAGCTCGCCACGAGTTTCAAAGGCCAACTATGCCTGGGCGTATACATGCCTCGTAAACCACGGCCCACATTTTGTTATTTGAAATGAAGCGACGACCAAAATGACATCATGGTACTTTCTGGAAACAGGCTAACTTTCATGCTGCCTGGCCATGTCCGGTCACAAAACATGAAGTCAGAAGCATCCCACGCGAGTTTGGATCCTCGCTGGATAATGAGACAGAGCGGCCAGAGCTGGCAATTGTCGACCCTAGGCCAAATTGGCAACTTTGAGGGCTGAGAACAGTGTTCCTTTTTTATGAGTTTTTCTTGTGATACGACGTTCATGAAATGCACCCGTGACCTGAAGCAGGTTTGGGATGAATGCAATGGGAGCCGTGTTGACACTTAGTCGGAGGATTTGGCACTTTGCAGCATTGCAGATTCTGATAGAGCGTTCCTCGTGTAGTTCTTCCATTCTTTTATTCTCAATCTGCGTCATGACATTTTTGCTCGGCTTTTTTAGGGCTTCTGCCCTGAATGCACATCAGGTGTTGTCCGCGTTACCAGAAGGTAGACCTGGTAAGCTCTTGAGAGCGATGCGATAGGGTCAATCCATGGTGATTTCATGCGCGAGAGGGGACTGAGGGGTGTGTGCGCAGAATTACAAAGGCATTTGTCCGGTTTCTCGTGATAACAATGGGCGCTCAATGCACCCGGCTTGGATGACCATGGCCCTCATTCAAAAGAACTCCGCACTATTGAGTTGAGACAGACGTTCTATTTGTCAACGGTACTGCGTTCACATCCTGAACCAGCGTGGTCGTCCCCATGTTGAGATTTCTGCACAGCTCTTTTCTAAGTTTGTATTTCCGACGTCCCCGGTCAATCCTCGCCTTGGAAACCCAGGGTGTTTCTATTCAGTATTCTGAGTTCGGGTGTTTTCTGGACATCAGCAGTTGGACGCAAGGAACGCATCGCGTCCGGATTTAAACCCACCTCTTTTATCTTATTCATTAGCACATAATTAGCAAACATGAGCTTAGTCTAAGCGAGGAGTGGCAGCTCCGTCGCTGTATCGTTCCCCCCTGGCGGGCGACCCACGGCCGTTTTGCTGACCCTGCTGAGAGTACCCATCATTGTCCCTCCAGCGAGGCCGCACATCGTCCTCGTCCCTGCGATCCGCATAATCAAACTCGCCGCCGCGGCGAGACAAACCGCCAAACGCGTCGTTCCTATCATTTTGAGCCTGGTACTGCCGATTCCGCTCATTTGTGTAACTGAGTCTCCTCTTTTTTGCAAAGAATCCTGCTCTCTCACGGTCGTAGGGACGGTTTCCAGCCCACAATTCGGTGTTTTGGGGTCTGCTAAGACCACCCCGGGTGCGGGCATTTGAAGTGTATCCAACGTCTCGGCGGCGTCTGTCGTTGAAATTCGGCGAGCGGGAGCGCGGTCGTCTGTGGGGAGGCGGCCCGCGGTCTTGCCAGTCTTGCATCAAGCCGTAGTCCACGCGGATGACGCGGCCTTGGAATGACTGTTGGGGTAATGAGAACGTGAGAGGCCGGACTTGAAGAGAGGGAGGGAGAGAACGATACCGTACCGTGTTGTCCAATCCATTCTTTGCTTTTGTTGCCGCTTCAATGCTCTCCATCGTAATGAACCCGAAACCTCTCGAGATATTCGTACCCCGGTTTTTAACAATCACTACCTACGAAAAAACGTTGCAATACAGACCAGTCACTTGATGATCCGGCATTGAAAGCACGGCAAGCGACGCAATATCAGCGCTTACCCTTTCGACCTTGCCAAAGTTCGCAAACAATTTATGCACCTCATCCTCAGTAACGTTGTCACGGAGCCTGAAGCATCCCAGGACTTTTCCAGGAGCTTTAGAAGACTTGCCGGCGAATTCATCATGCTTTGTGTCGTCCGCTTCAGAAGTGACTTGAGCCAGTGGTTGGTCACCGCGGTCGCTGATTATTTTTCAAATATGATTAGATTCCTGAGACTCCGAGCGAAAACAATGAGCTTGTCTGGCGGTTGGCACCTTTGCTCATCAGGCTGGGTGTCATGTCTTTCTGGTAAGTTTGTTGGGGCAGGCTGGGTTGACACCACGGCGGGCGGAACGTTTCCTTCCGGCTGTTGTGCCGGCCTATTGTTGACCGCCACTGGGCTGATGCTTCTACCTCTGCTGCGGAAGCGGTTTCCGTCCGACATCTGTGCAGGAGAAGATCGCCTCCTTTTCCTGCTCTTCCGATATCGATATTCTGATTTATGATTTGGAGACTTTTGTGACTTCACAGTGGACCTTTTAGCTCGACCCAGTGACGATCGATGGTGATGGTACCGATGGTGAATGAGCGCACGAGCGATACAGCAACAGCAATGATGGCATCTGTGCAAAGGCATATCTGTTTCTGAGTCACTGAGGGATGCATCCGATTCGTAAGAGCTCGCTGGTGAGACGGAGCGCGACAAGGACTGTGCGTTTAAGGAACAGGCGGATGAGAAGGATGCAGAGCGGTGGCGTTTGCCGATGTTGCGCCCGAGGTGCCGCCCTCGAGTCCTTTTCGCATTCAGCTCCCTTTTCGCCTCCCATCCAGCATGTTCATGATAAGCCTCTCTTTCTTCCCGTCGGTCGTTTTCCTCCACTATCCTGTGAGTTTCATCTGGTGCGTCGACATTCACTCGACGCGTTTGCGGAAAGTCTTCGGTATCCGATCCATTGACGCGCAACATCTCGGATAGGTGGTGTGGTGAAACAAGTGAACGTTGAAAGGTCAAGAAGGTGAAGAAGAATAAGAGGATGAGAGGCAGAACGCGTTGAGGTTTTATGGGCCTTGCGCACCTTGTTTACTATCGACGCCTGACATGGAAGGGCCTCTGCTTGCTTTGCTGTAGCTTATGTAAGGCATTTAAGATTGAGTTATGCCACGTTATGCTCCAGAATATGCTCCTCAATTATGGCGGCCGCTCGCGTCATGCACTGCAGTACCTATCCGCGCACCTCAAGATCGCAACTTGCCCATCACCAAAGAAAGCCCATCTCAATGACCATGAAGGTCTTTCTGGCACGACAACCTTTTCGAGGCTCATTCACGGCGCGCTCGGCGAGGTTGCTCGCTTTTAATTATGGCAATAAAGCCCGTCTATCAGCCGTGTCCACACCCTCCCTGCGGCGCACCCAATTTCGCGCGGCCTCCATTGGTGCGGCGGTAGCCGGGATTGCTGGCGCGACTATGGTTTGGGCAAAGTCGGAGCCCTTGGAGGCGGAGGCTACGGTAGTAGAAGAAAGCGCGTCTCCTATCGGTGTTCCAACTGGGCCGAGGGCAGACGAAGGTCGCGCGTTAGGAAACTTCCCCAAAACGTTGAATATCGGAGGAATCGAAATGCCCGTCGTCACAACTTTTCACGACCAGGACATGGCCGACTTGGATAAGCCTAGACTTGTGATACTGGGCTCAGGTTGGGCAGCCACCTCCATATTGAAGGATCTGCAACCGAACGGATACCGTGAGTATGTAGCGCGATTACCGGGTCCACCTTCTTCACCTCATAGTTCCCTATCTTTGGCAGATACCATTGTCGTTTCTCCCAACAACTGTAAGCACTTTGGCATCGGTACTTCCCGGCCTGCCAATTTTGACTGACTTTACCTTGGCTGCAGATTTCCTTTTCACACCACTTTTGCCAGAGGTGTGGAATTCCCATGAGCATTGTAGTTTGGCACCATTGCCGACAGGGAATTAGTACTCATGCTGTTCAATCCTTTTTAAGGCTGCCAGTGGCACCGTAGAAGCACGAAGTCTCCTTGTGCGTGTCATTTTTCCCCGTCCGCAAACTCGACTGGTGCTCATTTCCATCAATGACTTAATAGGAAAGCATCCGCAAAATATCCAAAAGATGTCGTGCTGCATACTGCGAGGGTGATGCCTATGACGTTCACTTCGAGCACAAAATGGTGGAGGTTGTTGGATTAGATGGGAAACATTTCCTTGTTCCTTATGACCGCCTAGGTAAAACCCGTTAACCGCGTCTGAATTTTGGTGCCAAGTCTCATCGAGTTCTTTCAGTCATTTCCGTTGGTGCCCAAAATAACACGTTTGGCGTGCCCGGGGTCAAAGAGCATGCCCACTTTTTGAAGACCATCCAAGATGCGCGGAAATTGCGGTATAAACTCATGAACAACTTTGAAATTGCTGCTTTGCCCACCACCAGCAAAGAGGAACGCAAGGTAGATGTGATTTCGAGTTGTTGCCTCAGAGCCATCATATATTAAGTCGCTGTTTACCACAGCAACTTCTGAGTTTCGTCATCGCAGGAGGAGGGCCTACTGGTGTCGAATATGCTGGAGAACTGTACGATTTCCTGTATCAGGTGCCTTTTGAAGCGTAGTTGCTCTTCGCTACCGTGAATGGACCAATGACCGTCGTCCACCGCAGGATTTGGTTCAGTACTTCCCCCACCTGCTGGAAGATTCAGTCCAAGTGTCCATCATTCAAAGCGGGGATCACATTTTGAATACATTTTCAGAAGGTAGGAAAGACCGAGCATGAAAAATTCAGTGACCCTACCATCTCTGAACTGGCTTTGTCATCTAGCAATCTCCATTTTTGCTGAACAGCAGCTGCAAAGGGAGAACATTAACGTTATAACAAACGCTCGTGTCATCGCAGTTGAAAAGGACAAGATTATTTACAAGAAAAAGGGTGTGCCACCCGGCGAGCAGGACATCTTCGAGTATGTTGAAGGGCGGGACCATGGGAGAAAATTGTGGCGACAACGAGGCTGAATTGTTTGCATGGCATAGAATTCCGTTCGGACTTTGTGTTTGGAGCACAGGCATTACCATGACCGATTTCACGAAGCGTGTGAATGAAAAAATTCCACAACAGCATAATAAGCGGGCGCTGGAAGTTGACTCCAGACTACGGTTGCGGGGGGTTGATGATGTTTACGCGTGAGGGTGGCTGCGTGCACTTTGTTCATAGCAACAAACCGGGACTAAAGAATGATCTTAGGCTCGGAGATTGCGCGACCATAGAAAATCCGAAGTTGATGGAAATTCTGAGTGAGAGGTAAGCCGTTCATCAGCTGTGCAGTTTGAATCAACTGCCGGCTCACCTCATCCTTGTCAGCCTCAAGAGACTGGGATGCGAAAGGCTTACGTACCAGGAGTTTGTGAAGGTTTGTGATAGTTCACTGCATATCATGAGGAACTGCGATCTTTTCAGTTTCGCTCACCTGAAATTCGATAGGTCGTGAACGACATTGTCGACAGGGTCCCGCAGAGTCGGCTCCATTTCAGCAAGTTGAAGGATCTCTTTTCTGAGTACGACATTGATAAAGACAATACGCTGGATATCGCTGAAATCGAGGTATTCGTCAAATTCATCGCATCGTCGGTCCACCTCGATTAATCTGATCGCTCCCCTTGTAAACATTCAGCGATTGTTGAAAGATATCGACAACAAGCTTACATCGCTTCCTGCAACTGCTCAGGTAAAATTACGGCCCCTTTGTGTTGGAGCTGCTTGAGGACAATACGCTGACCCCCAATTCGATTTCAGGTTGCGTCCCAGGAAGGAAGGTATCTAGCGAAAAAATTCAACAATTTAGCGTATACTCCCCTGGATGCTTGGCGGGTTGAGGAGAATGCGCTTAAGCCCTTCCATTATCACCACATGGGGTCTTTCTCGTATGTTGGTGGAGGTAAGGGGCTGTCTGTTCCATGGTTGAGCATGTCTCATTAAAATTGGGCACCCAATAACCGTCGACGCATTTCACCTGTACAGAAAACGCTGTGGTTGATCTTGGTGATGGGTGGGTCGGTGGAGGCTTAGGTAAGGCTTCAAATTGCTGTTGCTAGATCTTCCATGCATCCCTTTGTTGATTCCCCTTCTCCTGTCATGCAGGTGCATATCTTCTGTGGCGTGGAGCATACCTCAGCAAGCAAGTGTCTTTCCGTACCCGAGCTTTGCTGGCCTTCGACTGGACTAAAAGGTTTGTGAAACACATCTTTGCGGTATGTTCTCAAAGCATTGCCTTTCTAATTCCTTGCCTTGGTTTTTTTCGTACAAAGTAAACTGTTCGGAAGGTGAGCTGCGCCTGTAACCCGTAATCCATTCGTTCTTGCATCAATTTCTGAATCACACAATCATTCGCCACAGGGACATCACTCGATCGTAGTCGTACAGCGCCTCTGGAACAAATAGCTTAGAACCTCCTATTATCTCGTCTCTTTACGTTTTTGGCTTTTTTGCGTCGTAATGGCTCCTGGTTTAGGACTTTTGGAGAAGTACGTATATGTCTTGAAGAAAAATACAGGAAAGGAGTCCAGTGAGGACTCCAAAGCTCCGACATCAAAATATGTACAAAATGTGAAGTGTGCGGGTTTCGGTCATGTTGTTGAAGTCAGTTCGTCTGCCCATCCCGCCCCGCCATCAAGAAGGGACAGCTCTTGACGAATTGAAAACTTCGCCTGGCTGTCTATATCCTTTAACATAGTTCCAATTATTTTCTGGACACGCACGCATTTGGAAGCACACGCATTAGTCGAATGATAACCCAATGGCACACCCAAGCCCATTGGCTGCACGACGGTACCTTCACTTTGGAGTCAATCTTCAAAACAGCGTCGATGTACGCCTGACTTCTCGGTGCATCGGTGGTATCAAGAAACTTGCTGTAAGCAGCAATCAGCACTTCGCAGAGAGCGAAAACCGTCTGAACATAATCTAATTGCACCGCCTGGTATCAATCACGTTGGAATGCCTTAGTCTTCAGTGTTGTTCAATCTCGACAATAGCAGTCGGCACCCAACCCCCTTACGTACCACATTCGGCGACTCCATGTAGGTATAATTCGGCGGCGGTTCTTGTGGTAAAGACCCTGAACCAAGATCCACCACCGAGTTCGAGCGTGTAGATTTCCGGAGAAAAATAGATTTCTGAGCAGGATGAGGCGTTGTCAAAAAGACACTCCAAAGTCTGACAAGAAGGCCGACCCGTGCCGTTACCATTTTTAGTCTCGCTCCGTCCGCCCCTCGCTCATTCTCGTATTCGGACATGAGCGCGCTGAACACACGGACAAATTCGGTGGGAGATGCTACGCTGAGGAGGGATCCGAGACTGAGGCCCAAGTTGAACCACAGGCATGTTCTAAACGTGGGATGGGTGAGAAAACTTATGAACGAAGGTAGGAAGGTGGAACGCACAGCTCCCTCAAGCCTCTTACCGTTTCTTTAATCGCGGGGTTTCGTAGAGTGATGCCTGATTGTGGGGAGGAAAGGAAAGCATCGTTGAGTCGTCACGCTCTGAGAACGGTTCGCCGCCGAATTTAATGAATTTCCTGGAACTGGATCGAAACCGTGACCACAACGATATGTCGAATGCACATTCCAATCACTCGCCGCCCAAAGTGGAAGCCAAACCGCCTGGTACCACTCATTCCAACAGCCCCAGCGTCTTTACAAGGCCTGACTGGTGAAGCGTACCAAGTTTTCGGTTGAAATGAGAATTGTCGCGAGGTAGTGGGTGTTGCCTTCGTGTAGTCTGCTAAGGTATCGGAAGGTTTGCAGTCGTTTCTGCACCAGGCCGTAGACGGTGTCCCACCCTTGAGTCGGGAAGGTTTCTTGGGTGGGCGTAAGTTCTGGTGGTGTGTCCATGAATGCTGTTGGAGAACCGATCAGAGGAGTGTTCAAGGTTTAGGGTATCCTCAGACCCCGAATGTCACACAGCACATTAATTAACCGAATGACTAGGTATCCTCAGTATTCTCGTCAGAAATTGGTATGCGGGTGCTGACGTTCTCAACATTTACTTGGGCACTAATTTGCTGCGTTGCAGCTGGTGTTGTCGCATGACTTATCCATTCAGTCCTCGAGCCCCCTTTTCAATGTTTCTGGTTCTCAAAAATCGTGGTTCGCATTTGCCCGTCTTTGGTTTTGGAGCCACGAGACGCGTGGAGCGTAAATAAACGAAATGCACCAGAAAAATCCATTAGAAATGTTACTTTGCCCGAAGGCAGCAACCCAAAGTGTCCAGTCCAGCGGGAACTTGAATCCACACTGGACTTTAGAACGTTGTGACGGTATCAGCCAGGCATCATGAAGATAGCCTGTTGCCCAGGAAGCCCCACGAGGAGGTATTCGCTTTCCACTCACCTTGAATTCCTCTCCCACCACTCCTCATTCCGCCTCTCGCGTCTGAAATAATAAAGACCGTGAGAGCACCCTTTTGGGCAAGCCTTACGAGGTAGGCAACCCTGACCACCACACCCCGGCCTCAAGTTTAAAGACCCCGCAGAAACGGAAAAGAAACAAAAAACGGCAAAAATGCTGAGAGTACCACCTGGGCAAGGTTAGAGTTGCGTCTTGAACATTCGAGTTGGCGACCCCAAGAGTGCGAGAGCCTGTCACAGAGTCGCGAGTCCACAAAATTGAGAAGCCAGTAGTCGAAGGAGGTCGTGAGGACAGTTGCTGCCATACTTGGAACTGAAAGTCCTGAGTTGGTGGTGACAGACTGCGGTGGCAATGGTTAGTGGTGTGAAGGGGATGGCAAATAGAAAAGTGAAGAGTGATGGAGAAAACGGGGGGGAGACACCTGGGTGGGCTGGGCCAAAATAGCGAGCATGTCCGACAGAGAAACTACCTACTTCTGTGCGCAGGTCAGACGAGGTAAATCCTCAAATAACTTTCAAATTGTGTGGGGAGAATCGGTGGACGATTGAGTAGCCATGTATTGGTTATTATCATAGGTGGGAAATTTATAGGGACACTCCGACAACGTTCGCCGTTCGTCAGCGCCCCCGTTGGCAGTTTGGCCGCCTTTCTTCGCGTGCCGGCACCATTGTTTGCAGTTTGCCTGTTTTGTTTTGTGCGTGCCGGCCCACCCGCACCGTTTGTTCGCTCTTCGCCTGCCTTGCATTGTGCATGCCTGCCCCCTTGTTGGCAGTTCGCCTGCCTTGCTTTGTGCTTGCCGTTCGCCGGCACCGTTCTTGGTATTTGTCCGGCGCTGGCAGTCCGCCCGCCTTTGCGTGTCTGGTTGTTAGTCCCGTCTCACCTGCCTGTTTGCCTTCGGTGGGGTTGTCGCAGGAGGATCGTTGTTCGCTTCGGGTTTCCCTGTGTTTGCGTGGTTTGCATGGTTTGCGTGCATTGCCGTTGTGTACATAGCGTATTCAATACATTTGGGGGCGCGCCCGTCCTTCGGCTCCTGCACCATACTACCATAGGTGCAGGAGGGGAGACCCAGAAGGAACGGCCCCGGCTTTTGAAAACGAAGCCCTCCGCACATGTTGCCTTGACTGTGCCGTAGGTGGGGTGAGGCCATATCAAAAAGGCGGTGTCTCAACATAAATGTCATCATATTGTAAAAAAGAATATCAGTATCATGTAAATATTACGAGTTTTTGGTGGCGAAGGGAGCAATGGCAATGGCAAGCGCTGCTTAGGTAAACTCGATCTGGAAGCAGATGGCATGAATCTGAAACACAAGACTTGATCCGTCCACAAACAGAGACCGGAGAAGCTGGTCTGCGTAAGAGCGCTCCTTTTGCCTCTACAGAAGTCTCATAAAGCTCCACAGAGAGCAACGCAAAATCGCTGTCAAGATCGACTTAGGCCTTTATTCTGACCCAGAACATGCCTTCTTCAAACGAGGCAAAAGGTTGTAAGCTTTTCTGACTTCACTCAGAGAACGGTGCACCGACAGCGTCTTCCCGCTTCAGCGCCCAAGCGTAAGGTCTTCAAAATCAGCGTCGGAACTTGTAACCTGCACCCCCAAAAGAGTACTGGCGGCGTTAAGCAAAAACTGTTTAAACATGTCGACAGCCTCCTAGTTGAAAACCCTTTGGCCTTGGGCAGCTTTACGGAGAGTTATGGAAAACAGTACCTGTCCGGTTACTCAAAGCAAGTGTCAGTGACATACGCTGAGGCAGGGTCGAGTGGCAACTGGAAGATTTCGATGGTGAACACCAGGGAGTTTAAAACGGAACGCCCGCCGAATTCTGGCGACGAAATCACCCTTCGCCGAACGACCCTATCCTTTCGCCCAAAAATATATGAAAAGGGTATGTCCATGTTGTATTCACACGCGGGCACATTTAACAGTTTCCGCCCCCTTAAGATCAAAAAAAATTTGCTGCGGCACGCGAATTTTGAAACGTGGCTCAAGAAGTTGGATGATCGAGTGCTTCTCCAACGCGTTGAACATCTTCGCACAAAAAAGAAGCTTTTATTGGCGACAGTCCACCTCCCAAGCGAGATGGGCAGTGCCAGTTCTGATCCCCAAGGGAACCCCCGTCAAAAGTCTCACATCTGTTATTTGCGAATGTTCCTCTTCCTTGCGCTGTGCGACCTAGTCAACTTGGTGAACCAGGACACCTGGCCGCCTCAGGCATGCATTGCAATGGGCGATTGGAATGTTCCAGCGGAGTTTTTCAGACGTGCGGCATGCTGGCTTGGGAACCGGAAGCAGGTTTGTCCTATGGAGGCGTGTGAAATGCCAAATGACAATATGATGCAATTGAAGTAAAATCGGATCACAACTATAGTACGTCGCGTTTCAGGCGGAACCCAACGGAATAGATTATCTATGTGTAATCCACCCAGCTCAGTACATCGATTGGGACTTACACTTTGCGGAAAACAGCCTGATTGTCACTAAGATGCTGCCGGAGCTAAACAGTCCCCACCCTCTTGTACGGGCAACGGTTCTCCTTTATTCCCATGTCAGCACTGATGAATTTTGGAAGGTAAAAAATATCTATTTTGCATCAACGAACAAGTCAGAAACTCAGGTTGAACTGTAGATGAGTCTCAAAGAGCAAATTAGGTGGTTGGAAGACCTTCTGCTGTTCTTTAAGCGTCACCCGTTCTTCAATTCCGACGAGTATCTTGATCCCCGACTCAAAAGACTGGCAACTAGACAGGCGAGCGAGTTATGCAATATCTACCTGGACGAGCTGGCCGAAAAACTTCAGATGCGATGCGGTGAAAAGAACCAAAAGCCGGGGACTGAGACTTTAAAATTTTGGGGCTATGGATCCAGGTACTTTAAGAAGTTGTTCAAGAAGCGCGATGATCATAAGAAGCGCAATGACGATAAAATGCACGATGTGCTTCCCGATGAGCGTCTTAAATGGGCTTTGGAGGGAAAGTTAGAATATTTGGTTGGCAATTGATAGGTTACGGTTTCATTTTTCGAATTTGTAAATTGGAGGGGTCGGTTGTGGTTCACCATATGCTGTATAATATACTGATGGTTCACTCATCATTGCACGTCAAGCAGGTCCCAGTATCCAATGAGTTGCCCCAAAACTATATGAATGATTCAGACGTCAGACGCCTTTCGGCGGTGCGGAGTGCGACCAAGTTGACTAGAATGGAGATGAGGAGCCGCTGACGCGGGTCCTAACGGATTTGATGATAAGACTTTGACAGACTTCATAACAGCAGCGGTTGGGTACCCAGTTCCGAGACGTTTGTCGAACGAGATCACGACTAAGAAGCTCAGTTGATCTATCGAGATATCCTACAGAGAATTCTCCGTTCGCCAATCACTCCAACGCAGTCATAAGGTAGAGCGCAAAATAACCTGGCGGATGTGCAAAGCAAATGAATGCTCGTCTCTGGATTTGTCCATCCATCTGCGCTGGATGACGGATGGCGCCCTGTATGTCATGTTTCATGGTGCAATGAACGCGCCTGTTGGCGCCTTCGTCGTTTGATCTCTTCCCTCTTGATTGCACATTTTCGGAGCTCATCTCACCGTTTATTACAACACCACATGCGGTGGCGGGGCCCGTTTCGGCTCAAACAGACGATGGACAGTCCTAGGTTTGTTACCCAACCTGGCCGTACCAATGCCAGGGTTGGGGCAGTTTGCGTTGGTTGAGTGACTGGGTTTCAATGTTGCAACGAATGATTTCGGCCAGAACTAAACACGGGAAAGCTTCAAAAGGGTGGTTGGTTGGAATCAATCATCCCAAGTGTGTAGCTATTCCAACCGGCGGGATTTGAACCCGCAAGACGTTTTCCTCCAATTCCCAACCAGTAGCCGTGCCGAAACACAAACCACCAATTGTGTAAGGGGAATTGAAGGAACGATTGGAACCGGTGATGTTTGTTAGTACCGCCGTGAAGCTGTTCCCCGGACGAACACAACACGGTCGGTCCCGTTCCTAGAGGCCGTAGCCCTTCAGTTCCGGCGGACCTTCCCCCCTCGGGGTTCCTCACCCACCGACGGAACCCCTCCTGCAACCCCGCTCTCACCAGCCATTCCTCCGGGTGCCTCAACCCCACCACTGACACCCTCCCATCGAGAGCCAGAGACCCTCGTGCACAGCCAGCCTGTGCCCCGTCGTTCGACGACGGTCCCGTTGTCCACGATTACCTAGTGATTACCCAGTGAAATTCAGTTCCAAGTGTCCGGCTGCGGTTGTCTGGTGGTGGGGAATTGATTTGGATGGGTTAATGTTGGATGGGTAGTGGGTAGTCGTAAAAGGAGGGGGTGTTTGTTGAGGCCATACCGAATAAATTCTTGAGGATGTTTGTTGGTCGCGTTTGAGGGTGCGAGAACGGGGGACCTTTTTATCCCGCTGCGCGGTGAGTCAGGCGGATTGTGGATGCCAAGGCAGGGTCCTCGCAGGAAGCTGGTGGACCCTGATTCTGATCTGGAGGGAGCACAATTGCTTGGACGCGCTTTGCATGAATTTCATCCAAGCACAGAAGCACCGCTGACATAACACAACGGATCCGAGGGTATCCGCCAGCACGTCCGAACCCCCAGATCTTCCTCGCTCTGAAAAGAAATGGCGGACGCATTTGCGCTAGCACCTCTCATTGTCTCCTCATACGAGGGAGATACTCAAGAAGGCAAATATCATGGCCAAGGCATCGCGTCCTTTGTCGCGGGACACAATTACACGGGGAGCTGGGTAAAAGGCAAGATGGACGGGACTGGAAAGTACCATTGGGTGGACGGGGTGGAGTATCAAGGAGAATTCAAGGGGAACAGAATCGTTGGGACAGGAACATATACCTGGTGAGTTCTGGGGTTTTCCGTGTATGAGAAGGTGCGATGCATCACTAACTGGAAGATTGGAAAGGACAAATGGGTGCCGTTACGAAGGACAGGTTCAGAACGGACTGCGCCACGGAAAAGGGTTATTTGTTTGTGAGCCTAATTCAGCACGTTATGAGGGGGAATGGAAGGAGGGAAAGGTCAACGGTGAGGTACTTGTGCGGGAAAGCTCTTGGACAGATCTCTTCCATCACGGTTGCATAGTCTTCTAACTTAGTGCTGCGCACGATTAGGGACGTCTGGTGTACAGCGAGCTGTCGTATTACGAAGGTATTTGCGCGTATTGGACATCCAGTTGACAATAGAAGCTGATGATGTTCCATTGTAATGTGATTCATCAGGAACCTGGCTTGACGGCATGAAACATGGTCGCGGGGTCATGCACTACGCATCTGGGAACGTTTACGAAGGGGATTGGTACAAAAATGTTAAGCATGGGAAAGGCAAGATGAGTTGGAAAGAGGCGGGAGAGGAGTATGTTGGAGACTGGCAGGTAGGGATGCGGGTAGCAGCATGCGGAGCCTTTGGGGTTTCGAAGGATTAAGGCGACCTGCTCTCTCAGAATGGTGCCCCAAACGGATACGGAGTGTACACGTGGAAAATCCAACATCTGAAACAGCACCAATTTCCGATGCAAAATCGGTATGAAGGTTTGTACGCTTTGAAAGATGCAACAAGGAGGCAATCGAATTGATGCTCACGTTTTGCTCAGGACAATGGCTAAACGGCAAACGGCACGGTCACGGCACCTTCCAGTTTGCTAGTGGTGCAAGGTATGACGGTGAATGGGTAGATAACATGAAGGTAGGGGCCTCCTGTAAAATGCTGCTTTGACTGCGCAAGGACTGATTTTCACCATCGAAAACTGGCAGCACGGTTTTGGGTCATACGTATCCGACAATGGACGACAATATGTGGGAGAGTTCAGGAACGACCGCATGGTTGGTGATTTTCCGAAGTACCAAAATGGTAAACCCTTTGCGCTGCCATTATTGCAGCATTCTGCATGTGTCATGGCCGCATCCGAACCCCTCCGTTATCATGAACAGAATGCCCATTTGTGTTTCGAATTTCCAATATGATTTCTGCGGACGATCCCGACCAAGATGAACATGAGAGGCAGATTAGTAACGTTCTGCTTCGCCATATAGGTGGGTGATGCCTTCCCGGTTCTTGAGACGCAACTTAAATGGTCGATATTAAATACTGAAGGGACATCTAGGGGATCTGCGCAAAATCTATCGGTACTACAGCACGCTTGGGCGCACCGGGGAAGACCTTGGTGAAACCGCAGCTGTTTCGCGGTGCCAGCTGTGGAAGCTACTGAGGGACTGTGGGGTGCCGTCGAAAGGATACCCTTTAGGTGAGACGTTGACTTCCTCGAAGCAGAGAACATTCAAGCGGCAAAAATGGCGACCATCAAACTTAACTGACTGTGAATACAGTGGAAATGGACCGAGCGTACGCTGTTCAATTTGAAAACGATCCCTGCTACCCAGAGCGATATACGGTACATGTGATTCACTACGTTCGGTCAGCCATTCTTTTCATTCCGCAATTGGCATTAACTCATTCCGGATACCAGCATCCACATTCCCCCTCACACCTCTTGATTCTTCACGACTTCATTGACGCCCTCGTCCGCATATCTCACCTTGTATACGGGTCACGTACAGATTTGAGCATCCACGAGCGAGGACTCGCGGCGGCATTGTCGTACTTGATCAAGAACGACCTTATTCCGAATGCGAAAGCCCTCAAAGATACAAAGGACCGTGCAAACGAAGTACCGAAGGACGGAGGCAACGGGAACGAGCTGAATGAAAAAGGTGAAAAGGGTGCAACGGAAGAGGCTGTGGATGGAGCGAAAAGGGTGGTGGAGTTGGCAGAGGAGATTCTCGAGGTACTCTTACTCTCTGGACTGTGGCAAATAGTAAGCAAGCTCATCAAAGCTTCGCCAATCGCATCAGGAGCTGGAGGGGTCATATTCCGCGCAAATCTTCTCACTTTACTCGGACCTTGCTCGAAGTCGCTGCAACTCTCTGCCCAATTCACATGGGGATGTCACTGTGACGATTCGGGACTTTCTATTGATGCTAAATGTGCGCTTCACAAATGTGTACATTAGCAGCCATTCATGATCTAACTAGTTTGTACTGAATACCAGGACTACAAAATGATGCAGGAAACTGCCGGCCCTCTCACCATCCAAAGAGTTATAGATGTGTTTGCTGCGCAAATGCCAGCAGTTTCTGATGGAGGGTGCTGCAATTTGGAATTTGAGGTAATGTGATTTTCCGCTTGAAGCCTGTTTCTCATTCAAATCAAGCTAATAACGCCTGGCTACAGCTTGTTCCCTATGAGCTCTTCACCGGTCTTCACGAGTGCATCATGATCCGACAAGAAAATTTCATCAAATTCACCCTTATCCCAATCTTAGAGAACCGGGATCCAACCCCCGCCGAATCCGCATTCCTTCATAAACGCCGCAGCGCTCCACAGCAATCATCCCACCACGACAATGCATCCGATAACCCCGCACAATCGGATACTTCTTCCGCTTCCGCCGCACCGGACAAGACGCAAGGACAACCGCCGCAGGCACCTTCATCGGGTACGCCAGCTCAACAGCAGTCTCCGCAGCAACCCCCGCACCAGCATCAGCAACAGCAACCTCCCACCGCAACAAGTACGACCGCGGCTGCGAATCCGACGCCTCCCCAGAGCGGACCCAAGCACGCAAAGCACGCGGCGGGGGATAAAGAGAAGGAGAAGGACAAGGACAAGGAAAAAGACAAGGACGGTGGGGCCAAGAATGGGCATCCGGCAAAGGCCGGGCAGGAAGGCGGAGCAAAAGGAGGAAAAGATGGAGCAAAGGATGCTGGGAAAGATGAAGCGAATAGTCTGGTCAGTCTCAATTGGGTTTGGTCTTGCTTAGACTTCCACGGAAGCGAACAATGTTGGGACCAATAGTTCGTTTGTTCAAATAATCAGGTCAACTCAAAGGCAATCAATCGGTCATCTAAAACTCTGAATTCGGAGGGGAAAGACAAAGACGCTCGCGTCGTCGCTCCAGCGGAGGATGCGGCGAGCAAAGAACACGTCGCAGGGGAGGGCGAGGGAAGCAGAGTTGATGATGCTGCAACGGGTGATGCCGTTCCTGCTGTTGGTGAGTAATTCGAATGGCAGGTAGACATACGCCAGCTGCGCAAGAGCAATCGTCTGATTCAATCTGGGATCTACATCAATAGATTTTACTGCCATGGATCCGGCAACAAGAGGTAAAAACCCCCACAGCCAATTCCAGCGGGGTTATCCTTTCCTCTGCTCCTAACATCTTGGTACTCTTTACAGTCACACATGCAATCACAATCCTCAAAACCAACGTTCGCCAAACCATGGATCAAATCCTACAAGCCCATGCGACATGGAAAGCCACCAAAATGATGTTGGATCAAATAACTACCACCGCTCAGCCCGCGGGCGACCAAGTGGAGGCGCCGAAAGAGGAGGAAGTAACTGGGGCGGCGGGCAATCTGGAGGCGGGAATGGTTGCCACGGAGGTGGTACAGAACAATGAGGTGGCAATAGATGAAGCGGTAGTGGACGCCGAACACGGGAAGGGGACGGAGGGAAATTAGGAGGAGCGGGTAAGGTACTATCGGAAAATATGACGGAATGAATTACACCCGAGCCCAGGGCGCAGTCGGTGGATACCCTCATTTCCCAAACAACACATTCTAATAGCCGCTATTGTGACAACGGCTGGACAAAAAGAGCAAGAAAAATATGATGACAGTAAAACAGAAAACGTTAATGCCATTGTTTGGTTCCTCACAAAAGCAAGGATTTGAGCTTGAGTTTGCCGGTAGCTCGCTTGCAATTGGGGGATGGCGAGCCGATGATGCGGGAGGTAGTGGTGGAGGGAGCGGAGGCGGCAGTGTTTAATATGAGCATGGTTTCTTTCGTTTCTTTTCCGCGCGTCGCGTCGCGCATTCATTGCCATATTATGTAATCACTGCTTGGAGCGAGACGCTCCGGCCTGCTCGCAGATAGGCATCGACACATCAAGGTCCTAGATTGGTCACTAAAGTGTACATGTACTCCCGGCATTAAGGGTGACTGCAATGGCGAACGGCCCAGCAGCAGCAGAAGGAACGAGAAATCGTCCGGAACTTGAGCTGTGGGGACGGGCTGGACTATCTGTTGTTTCTCCCCATGCCGTTTCTTCTCTTAACGAATCTGCTTTTCAGGCTGTGAGTTCAGACCGATGTGAATTCTCCAGGATTCAACAGGTAAGCCCACGTCCCAGGCTCGAGTTCCCCATCGGATCCCAAAGGGTCGGCAGTGTGGTAGCAAACATGGGGCAGCCGTAGAAAGAAGTTCGAGCGTCCACGTATCAATACTTTCCTAACTAACGAGGACAGCCTCTTTGGTGAAACAGCCGAGCTTTGGGGACGGGGTGGACAATCTGCGCTGTTGTTTCTCTTCACGAATTTGCTTTTCAGGCGGGGAGTTGAGACCGAAG
>JADGKA010000144.1:0-35068 GCA_027604605.1 Borealophlyctis nickersoniae | reverse complement strand
ACCTCAACCTCACCATCCCCCGCGGCTCCCTCGTCGCCGTCGTCGGCTCCGTCGGCTCCGGAAAATCCTCTCTTCTCAACGCCCTCGTCGGCGAAATGAAATCCACAAAAGGCTCAGTATCGTTTTCCGGCTCGCTGGGATACTGCCCGCAACAAGCGTGGATCCAAAACGCGAGTTTGAAGGAGAATGTGGTGTTTTGGCAGCCGTTTGAGAGGGAGAGGTATTTGATGGCGTTGAGGGATTGTGCGTTGGAGCAGGATTTGAAGCAGTTGCCCGACGGAGATCGGACCATGATTGGGGAGAGGGGGATTAATTTGTCGGGTAAGTTGGAATGTTTACCGGTTTCTTGCATGTTGGTTCCGTTCCCTTTTGTGGTTCATTTCCACTCATTTTTTTCTTTTATCGTTTGTTTTTGCGTAGGTGGACAGAAGCAACGTGTGAATCTGGCTCGTGTGGTTTACTTCAATAGCGACATTGTGTTGTTGGATGACCCGCTCAGCGCTGTTGATGGTGAGTTCTAGTAAAGTCGGACGCACTTTGTACCACGCCAACTCCCTAACTCTATCTGCTTCCATACTCCAGCACACGTCGGCCGCTACCTCTTTGAAAACTGCATCCTCGGCGCTCTAAAGGACAAGACCCGCATCCTCGTCACTCACCAACTCCACTTCCTGCCCAAAGTCGACATTGTGGTGGTCATGAAAGACGGCGAAGTCGCTGAGTTTGGGACCTACGCGGAATTGATGGCCTCTCAAGGAGAATTTTCCGTTTTGATGCGTTCTCATGGAGGTGTCGATGAAAGCTCTGCCTCAGAGACCGAATCCGCCATGGAAACCGATGACGAAATCGCGGCGGCGGGTGTCGCCAAAGCCAAGCAGGATAAAGTCAACCTGGACCGACTCGGCCAAGCTCTCTCGAAAGAGAGCAAGGCCCGCACCCTCATGTCGGTGGAAGAGCGCGCTACGGGATCTGTCGACATTCGTGTATGGCTCTCGTACATGCGCGCGGCCGGAAATACGACGTTCATCATGGGTCTCCTCATCATGCTCATACTCTTGCAAGCAGCCCGCATCGGCAACGACATGTGGCTCGTGCAGTGGACAAACAAACGCATTCCCAATTTCCCCGATTCAGGATACATTGGCGTCTACTTTGCCTGGGGTATATCCCAATCCCTCGTGACCTACTGCTTTGGCGTCTTCTTCGCCTTCGCGTCAACCCGAGCGGGCCGCGTCCTCCACAAAGCCTCCATCACCCGCGTCCTCCGCGCCCCCGTCTACTTTTTCGACACGACACCGTTAGGCCGCATCATCAACCGTTTCAGCAAAGACCAAGACAGCATGGACACCCAACTCTCCGACGCCTTCCGCATGTTTTCCACCACCCTCGCGGGAACCCTCGCCACCTTCGTTCTCATCATCTACGCCACACCGTTGTTCGCCGCGCCGTTGGCACCCGTTCTTGTCCTGTACTATTTCGCGCAGAAGATTTACCGCGCCGTGTCGAGGGAGCTTAAACGGCTCGACTCGCTTTCACGGTCGCCGCTGTATGCGCATGTTGGGGAGACGTTGACGGGGTTGCCGACGATTAGAGCGTACAGGGAGCAGAATCGGTTTGTGAAGCAGAATGACGCGATGATTGATACGAATAATGCGCCGTATTATTTGTTGTTTACTGCGCAGAGATGGATGGGGATAAGGTTGGAGACGTTGGGCGGGTTGTTGGTGTTTTTCGCGGCGACATTTGGGATTTTGAATAGGGTGAGTTGTGTGGTTTGGCTTTTGTGTGCTGGATGTGTCAGGAACTGACTCGCCCTTTCGTTTTCTGTCTACGGTTTTCAGACATCCGAGACCCTCTCTACGGCATTGCTCGGCTTGTCGATGTCGTACGCGCTTGAAGTCACCCAGACTATCAACTGGTGCATTCGTCAATTCACTGATGTAAAGTATTACTGTACGCTTCGTGGGTAACTTCTTTCTCAATCTCACCCACTTTTGTCTTACATCGACTAGACTGAAGTGGCCATGAACTCGGTCGAGCGCATCGAACATTACGCGTACAAGATCGACGTCGAAGCCGACGCCATCGTCCCATCCAACCGCCCACCACCCGGCTGGCCGCAGACGGGCGAAATCGAAGTCAAAGATTTAGAAATGAAGTACGCACCGGATCTGCCAACGGTGTTGAAGGGTGTATCCTTCAATGTCCGTGATAAGGAAAAGATTGGTGTAGTCGGCCGCACGGGTTCCGGCAAATCCTCCCTCATGACCGCCCTCTTCCGCCTCACCGAACCCACGGCGGGTAGTATCACCATTTCCGGCCTCTCCACCACCTCCATCGGTCTCCGCGACCTCCGCTCCGCCCTCGCCATCATTCCGCAAGATCCCGTCCTCTTCTCCGGCTCCTTCCGAACAAATTTGGACCCCTTCTCTGAGCACACGGACGATGAATTGTGGGACGCGCTGGGACGTGCGAATCTGAAGGGGAAAGTCGTTGGGGAGAAGGAAGGGTTGGAAGCGAGCGTGACGGAGGGTGGAGAGAATCTGAGTGTCGGGCAGAGACAGTTGTTGTGTCTTGCGCGTGCGATGCTGAAGAAACCTCGGATCATTATTTTGGATGAGGCGACCGCGAATATCGATTATGAGACGGACGCGATTATTCAACGGTCATTGAGAGAGGATTTTGCGGATGCGACTATTTTGACTATTGCGCATCGTTTGGTATGTATCTCCCTGTTCTTTCGTAACAGAGCCCGCTCATGGCTAAACCCTGACTTCACAACGAAACAGAACACCATCATCGACTACGACCGCGTGATGGTTCTCGACGCTGGCGTCATTGTCGAGTACGACTCTCCGCGCGCGTTGTTGGATATGGAGGGTGGAAGGTTTAGGGCTATGGTGGAGCAGACTGGTCCTGGAAATGCGGAGATGTTGCGGAGTTTGGCGAAGTAATTTTGCTGGGTGCATTGGTATACTGTATGATCAAAATGAACAGTCTTATATAATACGAATATGTTAAAGGATTGGAAGAACCGATTTTTGGATGTAATATGAGAATAACGGGCGTCGTTTGTGGATTACACTTTGCGATGAGTGTAGACCGCTGGAGAGGGCGGGAAAGGAGGAGGAACCTAAGTATTTATTGGGGGGACTGAAAACAACCACCAACAGCTGCAACAGCACGTTATCTTGCAAGCACCACACTACACTACTGCCGCTTTGGCCCAATTGTATCATATGTCGGGGGCACAGAAGCTTCATCGGGCAATTACCGTCTTGGGGAGCTTCTCGCCACCGGGGAATTTTTTCCATTTGAAACAGCCTTAGAAGTACAGGATACGTCGGGTTGTTCTGTAGTCTGGATACCGAACGAGGAGGTTGACGGTGGCGCGGATTGACAGATTTTGGTTGGTGGAAATTTGTGGCTGGTTGAACGCGTCCCTCTTCAGTTCACAGTCTGATTCACAGTCACTCCGTCTGAATATTTTCGGCATACCAAGCTACAAAGTCACCGCACACACAACAGTTTGAAGATTTTCGCCAAACCACCAGTCTCTTTGCCACAAATGCTTATCGACTCATCCCCCTCCCGTGTGCCCAGCCGGTCGTATAAATACTGTATCCGTAGGAGTTTTAGACAGCCAGATTCCTCTGCAACGATACGCAATGGGTTCGACATACAAACGCATTCTCGCCGAAATCCAAGAGGTTAATAGGGATTTCCATTCCCTCCGAACGCTCATCCAACCAGACCCAGATGGCAGTCTCCGTCTATTTTACTTTGTTATGATCCCAAACGATGGCGCTTTGGCTCACCAAACACTCATCGGCAAACTCGTCTTCAAAGACACGTATCCAGAATACCCTCCGTTGATTCATCTATTCACCGCAACTGGCCGATACAATGTCGACATGTACCGTTCGCGTCTCCAAGCCCGCAACCCCAGCGGGAGCACCATGTGCTTTGATATCCTGAGATCACGAATGGACGGAGGGACGTGGTCGGCCGAGTACACCGTCAGCTGTCTGTTTGCTTCGCTGATGCAGGCGCTCGTGAGTACGTACGTCCCACAAGAGTATGGAGGGGAGAAGGAGGAGTTTGTTAGTATGGAGCGGTTGGCGGCCGTCAAAAAGTACGTCGCCGAGGCGTTCCGGCTGTACGGTCACCTCATCCCCCGCGTCCCTGAAATTCCTACCATCGAGGCTGCCGCCATCGCCGCACGTCCTTTCACCTTCCCCACCGTTGACGCCACGACTTCATCCGCCTTCACCGTCAAAGACCTTGGACGAGAGGCCACCTTCACCAGCGCGCCGATATTCCTTCAAACGAACGATCCCGCCAATACCCACACGGTCAAAATCGACCTCAGCAACCTTCACGGCGGCATCATTTTTTCCGTGATACTGTCAAACAAGTGCACGGATTTTCAAGGGCGCCAGAAGGACACGATACTGATTCGCAACGGCGTAACCGGGACGGCGGCAAAGAAGCGGGCGGATGGTTACATGAGATGGTTTTACCACGGGAAACCCCTCAACGACGGGTCTTTAATCATCGCCGTCACGGTTACCGATAATCAATTCACCATCGCCTATGAGACGGAGAAGGGTTACGTCGTCCATGGTGACTGTCCAATCTCATACCTCACTCCCGCCGAGATCGGTGACGTCGCCGGCGTTCCCTTCTACCTCACCATATTCATGAAGGCCAAGTACGGCAAACCTGTGTCGCTTCCTATCCTTACTGACACCACCAACCCACTCGGGTATGTCCACGATCCGGCCTGTCAGATCATCCCGCCGCTTGATGGGTTTGAGCTCTGGGAGGTTTTGTTACGAAAGGCTGGGTTGGACGGGGCCGAGGAGCGGAGCGCGTCGGCATCCGACAAGGACGAATGGGATATTATCCCACGCCTTGAATCCCTCTCCATTTCTCCTCCTCGTCGTCGCACGCCGTTGTTTGTAAAACTGTCCATCACCGCAAACCAAACCGCCGCCCTTGCCGCCCGCCTCAAAAACCATATCGCATCCTCCTCCCTGCCATTCCCATACACGACCGAAAAGTCCCGCTCCACTCCCGCGCACTTGACGCTCTGTTTCAGCAAGGACTTGCCCAGAGATGACTTTGAACGGGTTGTCAGAGACGTCTATGAACCGCTTGCGGGCCAGACGTTTTCCATCCACATCGAAGGATGGGTGGCTGACCGCCGTTGCGCTGCGTATATCACGTCCGCTCCTGAGGGCGTTCCGGTGTACCCACAAGGCAAGGCATGTCATTTGACAATGTTTCTGGCTGATGGAGTGAAGCCGGTGTACTCGAATGAGCTGATACAGAGGGCAAAGGAGAATCTGGAGAATGGGGTGCTGACGGACGGGGAGAAGCTGGAGGTCTTCAAAGAGGGATGGGATGTGGACGCTGTCCTGGAAGTGGTGTATAAAGGGCCAACTGGGAGATGAGTGGCTGCTATGGAGCCCCGGGGAGAGGTGGGAGTTGGAGAGGATGGGTCTATTGAGATCTACTTTCTAGTTGTATCTTATCTCTTTACGTTACATATCATTGATTGTATCCAAATACACGCGGCCAAGTCTCCCGTTAAATCGCGTATCAAATGAAAAGCATGACAACAGTGACCCAACCCGTGGGATCTTTTCTCTGGCTGATGCGGGAAAGTTAATGGAATACCAAGAAATATTACTCTTTTAAACTTCTTTGTGTGGTTTTGCCCGAATCCAATTTGATGAACACCTGCTCTTGGATACCGGATGGGGTCCTTGTATACCTGTTGCGATTACCAGTCTTTAAGATTCCCGCCCACATTCTACGACGTTCGGCCCAAGCCGAGACCAAACAACGAGGCTCGGTCAGATTTACGGTGGTTGTACGCATCTTACACTGTCATTCCTACCGTTAGTCGGTAGCTGGAGGGTAAGGTATTGCAAAAAGGCCGAGACGTGCGTGAAGGAGGGCGAAAAGGTAGCCGAGGAAGGTGAGGCTGCAAAAGAGGGGAAGGACGAGACGGCGGTGTAGTACTTCTTTTGCCATGAGTGACGCCCCTCGCGAGGGTGGCCAGTCTGCTATCAAAAAAATATATAAAAAAAACTCCCCGACGGGGAATTGAACCCCGGCCTCCACGGTGAAAGCGTGGCATCCTGACCACTAGACGATCGAGGAGAGTTGAAAATTGCTCCGGTGCGGACCTTTATAAGGGCAACGCTACTAGCGACTAAAGTATTCTCCTCTATGCGTGGTCTGTGACTTCCTGCGGCCTTAAGGCCTTTCTCTCCCACAGTATTATTGTTTGAAGCGTTCTCTGTTCGCTTGAAAGTCATGAGGAGACGGGCTTGAAGAAGTAAACAAAGTACCTAAGTCGTATGAATGTGTCACAGTGGAGGCATTTATCCCGGGCCCCATCAATTTTTGGATCTGGAAGTTTTTTTTTTCAGAGGTTAGGGTATCCATAATCAGGTTATCACGCAAATATGCATTCATGATTGCGGAGCAACATCAAATCTCTGTGTAACGATCAACCATCTGACTGATTCCTTTTGGATAGCCATGCTGGAGGTGCGTTGTGTTCAACTGTTGTCCATAGACAAGTGCGCAAAGTGCGTCAAATACCGTATTCAAAAGGAGAAGGCCACAACAGAGGAAAAGTGGGGGAAAAGACAATCACGAAATTGCAATTGAGAAAAAAAAAAGGGAGGGAGGGGAGCAATCTCTCTAAAGAGCGACCAACCCTAGACGCTTCATCTTCCTTTGTGGGTTGCTGACGAGCAATGCAACTACTGCAACCTCAACCCGCGCCAACAACAACAACCGCAATGGACGCCCAACGCCTGCCCAACCCCGCTTCCACCACCCAGCTTCAAAAACAGCCCATCACTTACGAGCGTAAATACGCGGGCCACGGTGGTCGCTACGCTCCCTACAGACCGCCTGTCCCGCAGTCAACCCCGTCCACGGTCCGTGGTGGTGAAGACGAGCCGAGACTGGTCATCCTCCCTCCGAGAACCTCCGAGTCGAGAGAGAAGGATGGCGGTGAATTGACTCCTCAAGCCGCCGCGGCGGCGTCGAAGGTGTCCAACAAGTGCGCAAACTGTGGGACGACGTCGACACCGTTGTGGAGAAGAGGTCCGAAGGGAGAGGTTATCTGCAATGCCTGTGGTGGGTTCCCAAAAACGTTGCATGGACTGATTGACGTTACGCGTGGGAAAGTGTTAGCTGACGACTTCATTTTGCTTTTCATTTTATACAGGATTATATTTGAAGGCTCGACACACCTACCGTCCAACCTGGCTCAAACAGCGCCGCAAGCAGGATACGACGGAGGAGGAATACGCTCAGAATGGAGCGGGTGGGCCGGCGTTTGGGTCGTTCAAAACGACGGACACTGGCGCGGTCTCGCCTCGCGATATTGCACCTGTTGGACAGCCACGTTCAACTTCCCCTAATCCTACCATCTACCCTCCATCCTTGGAATCTACCTCGCACGCGGGGGCGTATATGATTATGCCGGGATCAGGATCATCAGCGGTTCAACGTCCCGAAACAATGCACTCCTCGCCAGACGTGCGTCACATGGAGATAGATTCGCCATCATCCCGCCATGAGGCTTCGGCTCCCAACCGCTTCGACGACGCCGCCACCGCCGCCGCGGTTTCTTCCGAATCGCAACCCGCTCGTGACCAAATGCAGTGTGTTAATTGCAAAACCAACAAAACTCCACTCTGGAGGAGAGATTTCAGCGGAAACCCGATCTGCAACGCTTGCGGATTGTATTACAAGCTGCACAATGCTCATCGTCCCGTTACGATGCAAAGAGCAGTTATCAAGAGGCGTAAGCGGGTACCTCCCACCACCACGATGGTCGTCTCTCCTTACGAAACCACCGTGTGGGCATCGGAACACAAGACGGGTGGTATGGCGGGCGGCGGGATGCGAGGAAATGAAAGCTTGGGGAGTGCTGCCGTGCGGCACGGAGCAGAGGGTTCGTTTGCACTCGGGCCACAAGTGCCTTCAAACTCCGGCGTAGCTTTGCCTTCCCTCAAATCCATCCTTCCGCTCGAATCTCTGACCGGAGCTCAACACCCCGTTAACCAAACAATCGGTTCTTCCGACAACACGCGCAACGATCCCGCCGTACCGCTTCAGAACGACCGGCCCATGTCCTCGTCATTACCGGACCCGTCGTACGGCAGGCCGGAGGTCACCACCGCGGACATAATCAGGCGCACTCGGGCAAAGCTTGTGGAGGAGATTAGTCAACTGAGTAATCTGCTTACGGAGAAGAGGAGTTTGTTGTTGGAGCTGGATAAGGCGGAACGACTGATGCCATCGGAGGGAGCGGCGCAGCAGCAGGAACAGGCGGAAGGCAGGAGGGTGGTGGGAATGGCCCACCAAAGGAAGGCGCCATCCGCTTTGCCGTCGGTGGAAGAGCTGAGGAAAGACCCAGCTCGCGTTCTCCCACCTCTGTTTGAGACCGTTTCGCCAAACGGACACCATCATCAACCCCCACCTTCCAAAACGGATCCGTCCGCACACATTCAGCAAGCTTCTGCGCTGATGACTTTGGCTTCCCTCTGTGGATAGCATAATTTAGAGCTTCACGCTATTTTTGCGATCTCCTTTTTCTTCAAAGAACACGCTAGGTTCAATACCTTACCACATCCGTACCTTACCACATCCGTTATGTTTTGTGTATATATATATTGCAATGTCGTTGGCAAAACAGAGTTTTTATCAAAATTCGCCATCAACAAATTGCAGTTGGGATCTGCGTTTGCATTTGGAAACCCGAGTGAGTCTTTTACGTCACGTGATAGCTTATCAGATGATTTGGATGACTGTGCCTGCATGATATATAACGCATCTCCGTTCGTTCACCCTTTCGCTGTCCCGTCTTCGTCCAGATTCCGCATGAGTTTGAATTTCCCAACGCCCACCTCACCCGCTGCTCACGGCTTGCACGCTACTACAGGGACCGGTGCCCCAAACGGGTCCGATGTTCCTAACGGCATACCAGAAGCGCAGGGCCAGGGGTCGCCGGCGTTGGGAGGACAAAACCACCAGCAGCAGCAACCGCAAGACTCGCCCATGGCGCTGGGAAACGGGTTCGCCGACGAAGACACAGACTCGGAAGACGGCCATTCCAAACCCTCGGACTCCACCCGCTTTTTCCATACCATCCTCCAAATGTGCTCCCAAGGGTTTGCCTCGATAGACTCTGCTGCGTACACGCCGGCATCGAGGCGAGCGATGCTGGCTTGCCAGTTGGGGATGGACTGTATCGCTGCCCTGGGAACGGGTGAAGAGCGGGATGTGGTGGCGAGGGTTCGGAGGTTGAGCGTTGGGTCGTTGGATTTGGATCAATCGAGTTTACCGAAAGTCCCGCCACGACCGCGACGAAGGTTTCGGCCTCCGTTGCCTGTCGAAATCCTGTACCGTATCTTCTCGTATGTGCGCGGGCCTCAAGGGGGTTACATCCATAGTCGTGCTGTCCGAACGCTGTTTTCCTGCTCCTTGGTGGCCCGCCACTGGAACCCGCCCGCGAACGCGGCGCTCTGGCAGCGTATCCACATGGTAGATCAACCGTCCCGGTTTGGCCGGTTTGTCCTGGGTGCAGCCACCAGCAAGTACAATAAACGGGACTGTGGGCCTCTAGTCCGAGTGTTGAGCGTGGCGTGCACGGACGCGGATCTCTCTGTCTTGACCGTAGCGTGCCATCACACGTCCGAGCTCCACTCTCTCGAACTGCATCGCACGTCGACGCCCGATGCCGGTTCTTTTCGTCTCCTCCCGCGGTTACGTAACCGATTTCCGCAACTGCGGTCCTTGATTGCCGATATGGTGCATCCATCCGCTTGGCTAGATGTCATGGAAGTATGTCGAACGTGCCCGCAGTTGCAAAACTTGCATATCAGTTTCGCCACGCTGGATTCGCAGGAGCCGTGTCAACCCTTGTCGGCGTTCGACCTCACCGCCTTGTTCTCAGCCATTCCGCATCTTCAATCTCTTAGTCTGTGGCGTGTGCCGTTACCTTCAGAACGGGGCGCCGTGACCAGCGCCCTCGCGTCTTATTGTAAGGATTTGCGCGCGATTCGGTTGGACGATTGTGGGCGGGATTTGAGCATGGATTTGGTGGTGGATCTGTGGAACGCGTGTCCTCGGTTGGAATGCATCACGTTGCGGATGATACAGCTTCCACCGACATCGAACAGCGCCACATTATTAAATCCGCTACCTTTCCTGCGCACATTGCTGATAGACGGATGCTGGCTGACGGACAACCTATTATCGGAAATGGGAGAGAAAGCGCAAGCACTCGAAACCCTCTACGTTGAAAACGACTGGCGCCACGACCGCAACGGCGGGTGGGTCGTCCGTCTCACCGACCTAGGCTTCACCACCATATCCGCACACCTCCATAACCTCAAAGCCCTGAGCCTCGTCGGCCTAACCGGTTCCACACACATCTCTCCATCTTCTATCCAAACCCTCCTAACCCACAACCCATCCATAACAGCCCTCAACCTCGCCCGCCCCGCCCACGCCGAAAGCTTCCTAACCGACACCTTCCTCTCCTCCATCGCACCTTACCTCTCCAACATCCGCACCCTGGAACTCTACATGCAAACCAAACTCACCGAAGACGCGTTACTCGATTGCCTCTCCCACACTCCACACCTCCTGACGTTGGGTCTATCAGGGTGCGGCCAAATCACCGACGCCACGCTGGGGATGTTGCCGCCCCTCTGTCCCTCGCTCGAGCGGCTGGATATGGCGGGTGCGGTGCGGTGTACGACGTGGGGGGTGCAGAGGTTGGTTGATTCGGCGGGACGGTTGAGGGAGTGTGTTGCGCCGGAGGTGCAGGGGGTGAGGTGGGGGAAGGTCATGTGTTTGGATGATCCATGGTCGGAGGAGGTGTTTTCGCCGTATGGGGTGTGGGAGAGGGAGGTGAGGAGGATTGCGAGGGTGAGTGGGTTGGTGTATTGAGGTCGGAGGCGGTCAGCTACGGGTTTGATGAGAGGTTGGGCTGGTGGTTGAGTTGAAGGACCTTTTTAGGCAACCCCACTGTGCATAGCAATTCAACGATTCTGTCACCCGTCCATGCCCAGATTTTTGCAGTGATTTGGAATGAACGGAAAGTACGATGACCCCGGCACGCTAAGGTGTTCACGAAAATTAGATTGCACATTTATTTGCTCGATTAGAAACGACCCGACAAGAAGCACATCTTGTTTTATCCTTCCCGACTCCGATTTACCACTAATGGAATACTTACCTTCTCCACTACTACATTTCCCTACAGCTAACCTTTGCTACATATTACGAACTAGATGTGATAACACTAAGAAAGAAAAGTAAAGAATATAACCTCCATCCACCCATCCACCAGGAAACCGATGGTCGCTATCCCCTTAATATCGACCCCTCAGACCCAACACTCGCCGCACTCGCCCAACTGTTCCTAGAATTAGACGACGACGGTCTTCCGGATCTCAACGTCCCACTCGCCGCGCTCCCGGTCCCACTTGTGCTTCCAAGTGTGGTTTCACCAGACGTAGACCCGCCCTCCCATACTCTCGTCGGGTCGCGGAGTTCGCGCAAAAAGGTTTCGGCGACGATACGTGCGTCGGCTTGCGAGAGGGACGATACGTAGGATTGCGGGGTGCTGTAATCCGATAGTGTTGTTTCCGAGGGCTTGCGTGGTGGTGCGGGATGTTGTTGGGAATGTGGAGAGGTGGCGGTTGCTTGCGAAGGGCACTTATTTTTGTGATGCGTTTCCCGCGGGGCTGGTTGTTTCAGGGTCGAGGGAGGAGATCCCACCACGGAGATGGGTGATTGGAAGGATTCAGGTGAACCTCCCGCGGGATGTAAAATGGCGACAGCGGCTTCCAGGACCGCTAAAGCGTTGGCGACGTGTTCGCTGGTAGCTGCGCCGCCGCCGCCAGAGGGGTTGGGGCTAATTCCATCTACCAGCGCCTGTGCGGAATCGTTGCGTGTTTCGTCTGTTGAGTCTGTGTCGTTTGATACGCGTGGTGCCAGGTGGAGCATGTGCGCTGCGGCAGCAAAGCGGCGTTGGAGCTCGTGGGTGGCCCGTTCATCGCCGGACCGGGCTTTTCGCGCCAAGGAGCTGATGGATGAGCGCGTGAAAACTTCACGCGTCGCTTTTTCAACTTCGACCGGAGATTTCGAGTCAGCGTGATAGGTTACAGGCAACGTATGGGTGCTTTCCCAGGATCCGCCCGAACTGCTGCTCATGCGTACTTCGCGTCCTGGAGGGGCCACTGTCATAGTTTCCACATTTTCTGCTTTGATCTGCCCTTTGCCACGAGTTCGAGTGCAAACCCATGCCACAGCGACGATGACGGCAATCAACACTGCAGCCGCCGCTACAATGCCTGCAATTGCGATACTAGTGTCATCGCGTCTTCCCATCACATTTGAACTGGAAGTGGATCCAGGTGACATAACCGATGCCGCGGTTTGAGTTGTTGAGACTGGTGATGACACTGGTGATAGAGACCTCGAAGGAGCTGCCAGGGGTTCCCAGCAATACGATAATCAGTGTCTCGGTTTCCAACGTTCACCAACCGGCCACATTTCAGCGATGCGAGCTGATGACTCACCAATGGTTATCTGCCCCTCCGGTTGCGGCCCCCACAGACAATTCGGCTTGTTCATACCCACGACCACAAAGTATGGACCATACGAGGTGAAGCCGACGGGAACCGCTACACCGGTAGCACCCGTGTTCCCGACCGTCATCGACAGCGCAGCGCTCATCCCGCGTATAGTGTCACACGACAGCAGCGGGAGACTCTGCAAGCTTCCAGGATACAGGGCGATAGAAATCTGGGAAGTCGGGTCGGCCCCAAAGAATCCCGCGTTCCAAGTCACAGCGTGAGTTGAATTTGGCACCCATTCCGACGCGGGATCGGCCACGCAGGCGGATGGACATGGGACAGATGGCGACGCGGTGGAGGACGGCCGAGGCGCAGCTAGACTTTGTGGAGAACCTGGTTTTGTTTACAGTTATAAAGAAGGAAAACGGAGATGATGTCGGTTAAACTTGTGTTGGGACACGAAGCCAGTGTGGGGGTGTTCCCGCCCAAACCAAGTTGTCCCAACCCACGGAACGGTACCGACCTTCGACTGGGCTGACCAGATGAACGCAAAGGACGACCAACAGAGCAGCATTCAACGGGAGCATGGTTTGACGCCGACAGCAGGAACACAATTAGTGTGTGTGTTTCTATAGACAACGTAAAAGTGCTATGGGGTATAAGTATATCCTGTTGGGGTTTTGCAGGATGCTCTGGTGGAAGGAAGGCTGCCGTGGCCGGGGTTGAAAAAAGGGGGCCTGGCTGGAATATCGTCACGGCGTGTCCGAGTTTCCGGACCACCTGCTTAGAGAAACTCCAAGCACCACAAAACTCAGCCTGCTCAGCCAGCATTGCATTGCCTCCTCAACCAGCTCTCCTGGCTCTCGCACACTTTTCCTTTTCCTCCAGCCCAAACGTCCATTTCAGTTCAGTTTTGAGCATCTCCAATATGGAAGTAAAACAATCCCTCGAGCGCCAGCTAGCATACGAGCTCGGAAACCCCCAAGGGAAATCAGTCCCTTCGTCAGGTCAACACCACACGGCGGGCTCAAAGCCGTCCTTCTGGGCCCGCGTCAAGTACCAAATTCAGTACTGGAACGCAGTCCTTTACCGTCCGCCCTGGTTGTACTTTTCGCAGGCCTGGTGGGTCGTCTTTGGGGGATGGTCTTTGTTCCTGGGGTGTAAGTTGGCCTCAAAAGTCTTTGATGGGGAAGATGGAACGTATGTAATGATTTGTTTACACTTTGGATCGGACAGATCTTCTCGGTGCGATTGCGATGGCAAGCACAATCATTTTGATCCCATTTGCGTGGGAGGCTATGAAACTGGCAGTGTAAGCTCCCCCCGTTCATTGACATCCTCGTCATCTTTAAACCCGTCGTTTTTAATCTCCAATTTCTCTCCAGATTCGCTTTTTGCCCCATCGGACGTGAAGCCTACGTTCCCGGTCCCTTGCTAGGAACCCCCAAACGATCATTCAGGAACATTAGCCGCGACCCCTCTCACCCTCTTACTATAGCTGCAAATGTTGGTGGGTAGACGCGCTAAGGTGCCGATTTGACAGTAATCCGTGATTCGCTAAACCATCGATCAAAACTCAGTTTGGTGCGTGTTGATCGGATGGGAACTCTTCCTGCTCCACATTCTGTGGGGAGTCGCTCACATGCTGACGATTGTTGGGATCGCGACCGGTTTCGAGCATTTCAAACTCGCTCGTTTGGCGCTGTACGTTTTTTGGAATTTCACGTTTTGAGTTTTGTGATGCTTACTGACGTATGGCACGACAGGTGGCCGTTCGGAAAACACATCAGGAGGGCTGAACCACCTCCCTACCCCGAATGGCAAGGAGTGCGGATTCCAGACGACGAGGTGTGAAGCAGCGAATTTGACGCAAGCATCGTATATTGTACGGGGGATTTTTGGGGGATTTATTGGAAAAGTATCAGCTGTCAATCGCGATCTATATCAATATGCTTAAAAGTTGAAATGTAAATAATAATGTTCTATCCTAGCTCAAGAGCATTCTTTTCCCGTCACGTCAGGAATGATGGTGGGAAAGAACGTGGTTCCCAAAACATGACCAGATGTTTATTACCTAAAGGGGTCTATCATAGATCTAACCGACTTCACTAGCCTATTTAGTAGGGCAATCACGCTACAACACCCCCCGACTTCCTCTTCACAAGTCCAATACTCCCCTTCCCTTCCTCAATCACAGTCTGCGTCTCTCCATCTTCACCACCATCCTCATTGAGCACATCAACTTCCCTACCCTCCGCGATCAAAAACTCCCGGCACTCGGCTTTACCCTTCTTTGCGTCGATTCCCCAGAACAATGGAATGGGTGCCAGGAACAGGAAGAGGATGAAGAAGAAGGCGTAGCGACGGTTTCCGGCCACGTCGCCGATGGCGGCTACTACCAGTGGTCCGATCCAGGCTGAGCCGTTTTCGGTGATGGCTGGAAGTTTGACGAGCGTAAGTATCATACATGCTGGGCGGAGCAATCATATCCCCACACTGCCACGACAACAAAGGGAAAGAAAGACATACCGTAAAGTGAAAAGAACTGCGTCTCCATCCCCTGCGGCAACAACTCCGAAAACAACACCCGACAGGAACTCTGACTTCCTCCCAACATGAACCCATGCATAGCCGCCAACGCCCAAATCTCATTCGGATTCTGCAACCCCACCGACCCCCTCCCAGTCAAAAACCCAAGCAACCCCCACAAGGGAATAATCGAGTACAATGAAGCCTGGATCACAATGAGGTTTTTGGTTTGGATGCCAAACCGGCGTTGAATGTGGACCCACACCCATACGCCGCCCGCTTGGCAGAAATCGGCCACAATGGCGGCGCCCAGGAGGCCTGTTTGACCGATACCCAAGTCGGCTTGGAAAAAGAGGATGGCAATCGCGAGGATGGTGTTGAAGGCGTCTGAGAACATGAACCAGCCGATGAGGAAGCGGAAGAGAGTTGAGAGGCGGCGGGCGCGACGGATAGTGTGGATGACTGACATTTACGACACATAAAATGGGTCAGCGACTCAGATGTTATGCGGCCGTTGGAACTTCCGATTCGTTCCCGAAACAATTAACTCACGTTTCTTCCACGAAAACAGCAGATAATTTTCACCAGCCGGCAAGGGCGGCCCCGGCCTAGCTTTCAACCATCTCCGGGGGAAATTCAACCCAATCAGCAACCACGTCGACGAAAACGCCACAGCAATCTGCAAAGCGTACACTTTGGGCAAACCCCACTTGTCGTGTGGAATCTGGCCCAACGTGAGTGCAATCACCGCACCGATGATGACCTGGCAAAAAGCGCTCCCTCCACCGAACGCGATACCGCCTGCGGAGATGCGGTGGCAGGTGCGGTCGCGGAGGACGTGGATTTCGGATGTTTTCGCATTGCGGGCGTATGCGTCTACGACGTCGGGGTGGTATCGAGAGAGGATGGGGAGCTGGTTGCGAAAGGGTGAGATGCTTCGGTTCCACGTTGGGAGCCAGAGGGCCATGCGATAGACGTACCCATGCAAATTCAAAGACCCAGGCGGATCCATAAAAGATCGTCCCAAAAATAAAACCCAAAAACGGAAGCCACCACAGGGCTACAAGGTGTGATATCCCCAGGTAAGCTTGATGAAGAATTTCCACAGAAGCAGCGATCAAACACTTACAATATTTGTACGCGAGTAGGTACGTGTACCCACACATGGCCGTCAAGACAGCAAAGAAGATCAGGAATGTTTTTCTGCGTGCTGTGTGAATGGAGATTGTCAATCCCATGAATTTATCTTCGATGTTTGCCTTGAACCGACAGTATTCTTCATACCTCCGTAATCCGCAAGAGCACCAAGCGAAATGAACACAAACGCCTGTGTTAACGTCGCCAGCGTTTTGGCATCTGGGAAATACCGATAAATGTGGTCAGACTCCCAAAAACCACAAGCTGACTTGCTCGCTAACAATCAACTCCACAACATACACAAAACCAAAGACGTGGTGTTCACCCAGAGACTCCCAACGTACACCCCACAGTCATATCCTTCATTGTCCGGGTTACAAGGGGTCGTTCGGTCCTTTGACTCGTAGCCGGCGTATGCGGCTAGAGACTGGAGGATGATGGGTGAGAATACGTCCAGCGCAAGCCCCCTATTATGTTTCAATTCATGGATGGTTAGAAGGGGGCGTTGGAGCGGGGATTTCATAAGAGGTAACCACTAACGTGAATCCTTGGGCCTAAACAAATAAACAAAAGAAAAATCATCAATTTTCGTGAGCAAACAAGCGAAAAATCATCAATTTTTCGACCGTAAATAAACAAACGTGGAATTATTTACAAACAAATGAACACTCACCGCAAAACCAAAAAGCCACCACCCCTTCAATTCGCGCGGGGTAACAGTAGACGTATCAACGGACTCTCCTTCATCGACCGTTCCAGGCGGGGTCTTTATAACGGTTCCTCCCGCCATTGTTGAGCTCTCTGGAAACTCTTCTCGGGGTTCGGCTGCCGCTGCTGCTGCTGGGGTGTCAGTCAGTGCTGTCATTCTTTGGCTATAGTTTGAAAGTAGTTCGGTTTTAGCACATTTGGACGTAATGTAAACAAAGATAAGGAGGACGTCGGGTACACGTACAGTTCCCTTCCGCCCGCGGGTGGAACACCAAACGTTATTAGTTTTAGTTTTGCGTGGTTGAAGAAAACTCCTATCTACAGAGGTCTCTGTTTCCCTTTCAGCAAGCAACGATGAGCATGAGGGAAACAGCCAGAAGACATGCTTCCTGGCGACCCAATGGCGGTCTTGAAGAACGGTGTTCGGAGTTCGCTGCAGGAGCTCCTTCCAACAACGCGCGGAGCCGCCCAAAACGAGAAACGCGTTCTTCGAAATGTGGCTGCTTTTTGTGTCCCGCAAACCCAAACTTTCTGCAGGGACCCTTTGTGTTGACGGGTATGTAAAAATGAATTTGTTACCGAATGATGGTGCTTCTTATTTACAATTGTATTTTCACAAACTTTCATAGTCCGTACTCATGATAATAAAATGAGAATCACTATCATCGACCCCGTCAACGCAAATATTGCGAGGCCATCTGAAAACAGTCTCAAGTCTTTACATCTTTTCTGGATATCAGGAAAGTCTAAATGAATCGACTTACATTGAACCAGCATGACACTGGCAATATTTTGTGCTTCTCCCTTTGGATGCCACATCTGCGTAAAAACCACATTTGCGCTCGCGCTGGGAACGCACGCCTGAAACATCAGCACAAACCGCAACATCTTGTCGTTTGGATCCACCCAACCCAGCTTGAGGGTGAGCAGCTGGGTCAGGCCTATCCCTACCACAGGCAGCACCACGAACCGTGCGAAAGCGATGGCGATGGGTATCCGGAGCGGGAGCATGGATCGCGCATTCAATCGTCCGAGTGCTGCGCCTAGGTTGAGCACGCCCAAGGGTGGAGCGGTTGCTCCGACAAATTGAAATGCTTCGTAGAGGAATTTGAAGACGGGTTCGTGGTTGACGGGTGGATTTGATTTGGGGTCGTCGGGCACAAAGAGGTGGCGGAGAGGTGCACTCACGGCTACTATGAGTCCAACCACAATCTGGAAAGAAAATCGGTAATGTAAGACCCGATGAGATGGCCTGTTGAATACCGTCTCAACAAAAGTTGGACTGGCCACGTACAGCGATGTTTGACAAATTCAAAATGGATTTCACCAAAAATCGGGTCTCGGATGACATGGACGTCCACCATCGCGAATATGGTGCCAGCAACCGTCGAACGTCGGGCGGTCTATGACGTCGACGTGGGACATGAACGTGCCCATTCAGATGCCCCGTATCTCTATTGACCAAAATCGACTCGGACGACGACTCGCAAGGGAGTTGCAGCGGCTGCGGATGGGGATCGCGAGAAGGCGGTGTGCGACTCTGCGGAGTGCTTCCGTCTTTACTGCCTCTTGACCGCTCACTACTGCTTCGACTTGCTCGTGACATGCTAATTTCATCAACGCTGGTCTGAGGAAGACTGGTCTCTTCGAGTTTGCGAAAGTCCGCTCCGATGCTGGGGTAAGCAACGCTGAGAGAATAGAGATTGGCGAAAATCAAGAACGCGGACACGTATCTGAAGAAGTGCAGATCGCTTTAGTTTCCAGCTCAGACCTCATTGGCTGATGACAGACACCCAGTACTCACGCGACTCCAAGCGAAGCGTCTCCAGGTTTAAAGGGAGAACTGTTCCCAAGGGATAGAATCATGGCCAGCGTCAAGTCACCCTGCAATACCCATATTAGCAAGTGCTTCAGAGAAAAGTAAGTGCATGTGCGGACTTTCCACTTACCCAGTTTCCGCAAGACGATGCCCCTTTTTGCAAGAACGAGAGGGAGTGTCAATAACGAATCCCAACCGGTTGCAAATGATCACAAGTGTCCTCACTTAAAAACGTATTCTGAAAGCCAACCGGCGGCCTCGACACCTTTCGTAGCACCAATCCCAGACCCCACCCGATCCCAACGTAGAAAACTGATGCGGCAACCAGCAATCTGCAAAAATCAGTGGAACAGCGCGCATCTCCCACCAAAACAATTCGCGTCTGAATCTCACCCCATTTGTTTCAGTTGGCTGGTATCGATGCTCACGACCATGTTTGCAAAGACGAGGCATGGGTAGGTGACCCAGATCAGCAACTACAAAGTGTCATGTCAGAACAACCCTGTCCGCGGATCAGGCACGTATGAAAGAAATAACGCGCACATTTGCAATTGCCTTTTGTCCCATAGGTGTTAAAAGGTCATTTTTCGCCGCCAGATATCCCATCCCTACATAACTCACAATTAATTCTGTTACCCCACAAAACGCGCAAAACTGTCATTGTACGCACGCACCCAACATGGAAAATAACTTGAGGATCGGCCGTGAAGACGACCATATGAGCATGCCCCAGTCAAGGCTGGCCATGGTATGAGATATGATTGATTTTTATTGACACTGTCGTCCACATTAGATTGTGGGATTTCAACCCAAGTTTTTATGTTTTTTTTTTGCAACGGCGAGACCACCGCGCGACAGACCATTTTCATCAAAGCGTGTCATGTCGGGCGATTTGACGCAGGTGCATCTTATCAGTCATAACACCAAATATGGGAGAAGATCTAGCCCAAGCCTCAGGAAGCCCCCGTAAAGCCCCTGGTCGCTGGCTTTTCTTCGGGACAACTCCATCTTCTCCATCTTCCTCAACAATATGCACGATTTCGAGAAAGGTCTAACTCCCCTCAACGCGGGCCTTGATGGCTCTTCCCTTCGCATCTTGATAGGTACAGAATCCCTACCCCCGCAGTTCTAAGTTGGGCAGGGACGATGAAGCATGCAAGCTGGAAGAAGCAAAACCAAACCCCTTCCCCTTTGCACCCAGTTCACACCCGCTGGAACCTCCCCATCGTCGAGTCCCTCGTCGAAGGAACCAAACAATCCCTCCAATCCCTCAAAGTCAAACCCGAAAACATCACCACAAAATCCGTTCCCGGGTCCTTTGAACTCCCCTCCGCAGCTCAAAACCTCATCCGCCAATCCCGCGAAACAAAAACACCCTTCCACGCCGTTATCTGCATCGGCGTGCTCATCAAGGGATCCACGATGCATTTTGAGTACATTGCCGACGCAACGTCCCATGGTATTATGCGCGTCGGGTTGGACGAGAAGGTGCCCGTGATTTTCGGCGTTTTGACGTGTTTGACTGAGGATCAAGCTTTGGAGAGGGCGGGGTTGGGAAGGAAGGGGGATAAGGGTCATAACCATGGTTTGGATTGGGGGCAGGGTGCCGTGGAGATGGCCTTACTTTCTTTAGAGAAATAGAGCTTTGTTATTTGAGCAGCACTGGTACACCGATGGCTCCATTGGAACTTGGCGAGAATACGACAAAAAGTTACAGCAGTACCCGTGTGGTCCCACGAAGAAAACAAAAGTTACAGCACGCAGTATTCCCGTGTGGCCACCACAGTACTGACTGCGCCATTACCAGCTTAACTTCGGAGATCGGACGGGATTCGGTGTATTCTGGTGTGTATGGCCGTAGCTGTCTAGTACCTCATCAGCTACGACTCAATGGAATGATATGAAAAAAGAACCAAAAAATCTCATTAAACACAGTTTCCCCTTTCGTCGTTTCCACCTTAACCTATCTACACATTAAAGCATCTGAAGAAGAAAAAAAGGCTAGAGACGCTCCTTCCTTCATCAATGTGGCGGAGGTGATCCATAAAAGGTTCACCCATCCTCTGCCTCTAAAAAGAAATAAAGTCCACCAAAATAAAGAATGAATCTGAGCTAAGACCCAGTCGTTTCCGCTAATCTTCACCAAGCGTCCACACCGTCCTCATCAAACTCGCCCTCCTCCCCGTCCAACATCATCTCGTACTCCACTTTTAACAGTTCCTCCGGAATCCCTGCATTGAACACCCTGAACGCGTCCCACCCGCCAAAATCAATGGGATTGGCGGACAAGGGTCCGGCGACGGGGGTATCAGGCCGGCTCGCCTCGGAGGGCGGTGGGGAAGGAAGGGTTCCAGCCGCAACAGCGCGACCGAGTTCGGACGGTGTCGGGCTATCGCAGTTTCGAGCAGGTGGCGCCACCGGCTCCTCTGGTTGAAGGCGGAGAGCGGCAAGGCGATGGACGGAATCGGACGTCACGTCGATCTTTAGGGGTACAGTGGTTGGCAAACCCCCTGAACGAATAGCTTCCTCGTAATCAAAATCGTCTTCTTCATCGTCCAGCCCTTCATCCTCCTCCTCCTGAGATCCTTCAAGGGTCTTTTGCGCCTGCGCCTTTGGTCCCGTTTTCCCAACATACGGCATCAGCGCCACCACAGCCCCTGCCACTGCCCGAGCAACCGCACGCAGCACAAAGACGTACGCGGGGCGCTTGAGCCTCACAATGGCTCCCAGTGAATCCGCTTCGTAGTCCTCTGGGAACAGCAGGGGAAGGTCGAGAGCAGTGTCCGCTTCCATGCACAACCGAATGTACTGGATCAGGAATCCGATTTCGTTTTGCAATTCTGTCGGGAGGAGGGCTTTGAAGGATGAGGCAGTGGAAAGCCATCGGGAGGCCAGGGTGACAGCAGTTGAGGCGAGGGTGTTTGCAGTATCGTTGAGGTCGCTTAAGAGAGTTTTGGCAATTGGCGGAGGGGCAACCAAAGTGATGTTCTGTGTCCAGCATAAAATGTTAAACTCATTACCCTCGAGTGCACACCCTTTACCGGAGTGAAGATACTTACCAAATCACGTTCCTCCATCTCTGCCTTCTTCTTTGCAATGCCCTCCAAAGCACTTGCCACCGCGACCTCGTCAAACGATGTCGATCCCTCCCCAGTTACGTCGATTAAAGGCGGGTAACATTCATTGAGGCGCTCCAAAAAGTCTTGGTCAGCTTCATCCAAAAGCAATGATGAGGTCGTGCCCTGGAATAGATGACAAAGCAAATTGAGTGACTCTTATACAGACTGGCATTCGGCGGCAAGCAACCCTACCTTGAATGAGTCCAGCCCAGGCACACTAGAAAGTTTTTCACCCAGCGGTCCAATATTGATCGGGATAGACCCACCCACCGCCCAACCCTGCAACAGATGCCCAGCCACAACTACCACCTCAGGAGGAACCACTGGTCCTTTCTTCATCATGGCCAGTATGGCCTGTCGCCGGGGAACGACTCCAGCAATTACCCGGAGCTCACGCTCACGACGAACAGAGTTAGCTTTCTGGGCAAGAATAGCTAAACAGATTGCAGAGAGGATTGGAGGCATGCGAGGGGCAAGGGAGGAAGAACCAGATGGTGGAGGTGGCGGAGGAAGGGAGTTTCGTTTTCGCGAACCCCCTAATACGATTTATGGCAACGAGTGTAAGGGCATTTAATTTGGCATTAAAACGGGAGACACGCCATCGCGTCTCCCAACAACCCTTTTGTTTACCTGAAGCACCCCCAATCCCACCCCCCATAGCAGACGACTTATTCATCCTCGCAAATTCCACCGCGGCGTTAGGTAAAAGCACACCTGACCCCGTTGTTGGATTCCCGTTTTGGTTGGACGCTGCCGCTCGTCCTGCCATGCCTGCCGTTGTCCCACCACGGCGAATCATGGCCGCTAGGACCGCTGCTTTGAAGGTGAACATGGCGAAAAAAAAAACAGTTGTGAAGAGAGGGTGTGTATATGTGTATGGATAAAGTGGTTGTAAAAGGGTTGAAGGCAATTTCCTGAGAAGCTGGGGAGGCAGGGTCACAGCCGTCAGTCGCGCAACGTACGGGAATGCAAGACGAACATGCAATGCGTACTTTGAGGCGTGCTTATCGTTCAAAAATGAGGCTGCTCGATCTGCCGTTCCCAGAGTTCAGACCGAAGATATGGAGGCTTATCGTACCAACACCCTAATTCCTTAGAGCGGAAGCGGTGGGTGGGTATGGAATGGTATTCGTGGCGGGGTATGTTATAAAATGGTACGCCGTCGGTGTCGCCGCTCTGGCTGCGCGTGCGAAGGCTGCTCCGAGCGGGAACTTTGGGCGCCTTGAGAGCTCGTTTCCTGCCTTTAGTGGGCTTTTGACGCTTCCTCCTGCTGTTCTGCTGTCCCTTTGTGCGTTGAGATTGAGATGATGAAGGTTGTGTGGTATGAGATACGTCAAGGTTCGTTTTTGGCGGCGAGCCAATGAAATCGCGTGGAATCGCGGGAACGCGGAAAGCCCCAGCCGAAAAAAAGTGGGTCATGGCTTTTTGGCAAAACCCAACTCCCCCAACTCCTCCACTCCCTTCCGCCCTTCGCGAAAAAAAATGCGTAAGAGTTTCCACTCGAAAAAAAGAAAGAAATACAATCATTGCATCCTGATGCTTTTACTACTGAGATATATATATTTACAAGGATTGGAGTTGGGTATGCACTGTACAAGCGGTTTCATGGACTGTACGTCGCTCCTGAAAGAGAAGTACTCTCATATTCCATACATCCTCTTCGCATTCTCCCTCGTGGCCCGCATCACAACGTCCAAATCCAGTCCTTTCAGTTCCGCAATCTTTGCTGCAACGTATGGGATCATTCCACAATGCGAGAATTTGCCTTTGCCTCCTTTGGCGCCAGTTCCAGCGGGTGGCATGTATGGCTGTAACGGGAAATGCCAATGAGACGGACGAGAAAATTGGTCTGCCCAAGACAGTGTCGTGCTTACCGTGTCCGTCTCTAGCAATATGCGATCCAGCGGGACAGCATCTTTAACAACAGCCTGGAGATCCGCTGCAGACGCATTCGTGATCACGCCCGTAAATCCAACAAAGCAATTCTCAAACTTTTGCAACAGTGTTCGCGCGAATCCTTCTGAGCCAGTATAACAATGTACGTGGATTTTCCAATGGGAAGGAATATGGGCTTCCATGATTTCCAGCGTGTCTTCCTCTGCGTCCCGAGTATGGATTACAATAGGTTTGCCAAGAGGAAGAGCGGCCACGATTTGACGAATGAAGACTTCACGCTGCATCTCCCGAGGGCTGTTCATTCTGTTATAATCAAGGCCCATCTCACCGAAAGCAACTGCCCGAGGATGCTGCATCACAGCGAGGATATCGCGCTCTGTCTCATCCCTGCAAATCCAAGTGACGATTCAGAATCCGCTCCGCCAATGTTTGAGTGCAAGGGCACATGTCGTTCACTCACGTGTACATGCTAGCATAATGGGGATGCATGCCGCATGCGATGTACATAAAATCGGAAGCTTCCACTAATTTCCGCCAATCGTCCGTCAAGGAGGTGAACGAGAGTGGGTCGCAAAGCACATTGACGCATGCCGCAAAGTTCTTTGGGAAGTATTCGTGACGAAACTGCGCGACTGCTTCATGAATGGGAAGTGCTTTGTAGGCTGTTATCCGCTCAACGGTCCAATGAACGTGCGCATGCGTATCCTATGGACGAGGAACCCTTGTCAGCGCGACTGCTGAGAAGGCTGGTATGCAAACAAACAACAAGTCGACCTACGATGTATTCTTCATTTGTAAGGGGGTGGTCGGCCCGGGATGCCACCGTCTGCGGCGTCGGGTGCGGTTGTTGTTGTTGGGCTCCCTTTTTGTTATTTTTGCGCCCTTTGCGCTTATCACTGTCTGCCATTTCCGTCTGTTCGTCTCGTTGGGTGTGGTTGGGTGTGGTGGGGTAAAGTGGCCTCCTTGTATGTATTTATTGGACACGATGCAATGCGGGGGTCAGTTACCCAGACTTTGACACTTTCTCAACCCCTTGGATGGGAAACTTGTACCCTGGCTCCAAGCACCAAGCACCCACAAGCACCAGCAATGCGGATGCCAGGGACTTTGGGTGTGACGCGACACCAAGGCGTGGCTTGCACACGGGAGTGCGGATTATGCGGAATTTGCCGGGAGGCAGCTTACTTGATCCGTCGGAGTTTTTTTGACCATCAAATGAAATGAAACGCGCGATTCATTTTTTTGGGCCGTCCACCTGTCCACCTGCTCTCCCAACACTCCTTTCATAAAACTGCCCTTTGTTCGCTACCCGAAATTGCTCCCGTTGGCTGCCCAAAAATCATCGCAAAACCTATTGGGATCACCTAGTCCGCTATCATATACGAATCCATCGACGACGACGCGTAGTGTCATTCTGTTGTCATCATTAAATGCCATCCGATCATTAGGTATTGATCCCATGAGCTCGATCCCCATTCATCCATTGTTTCCATGTTTGTCGCCCCGAATGCCAATATAAAGGAACCGCCCCCTGCTTTTTGGATTCCTAACTTTTGCGCATTTCTATCATATTCGCAATCCTAGTTTTCTGTAACAACGCCATTCAATCTCTTACTTTCAGCGAGATTTTGATAGTAAGTTTTCAATTTGACGGACATGGGTTGATTACAGTGGCCAGTCCCTATCGTTTTACATGCGTTAGAGATGGGTCCAAGTCAAATCTATGGCTGATCGCTTCGTTTCCATCTTCCACACGCAATGCGCAGCCGAAAATGTTTGAAGTCAGAGTCAACTGGAAAACCCTTGTTGTCGTCGGGGCTGTGGTTTTGGGAGCGTGTCTGGTGATGGGGGTGTCGACGCCGTATGGAACGGCCGCGCCGGTGGAAATTCAAAAAGATGTATGCACAAGATGCGCAATGGGCTTTATCAAACCCATCCTTGAATCGATGCTAACTATTTACAATCTGCCAGATGCTTCCAAGTGTCGTGGGGGAAGAGGATGAGGAGGAGCGTCGGGACGAGGTGCAGCATAATGTCGATGCCGAGGTTTGTAGTCTTTGATTGCTGGCCGCGCATTTTCATTCCGGCGCTAACATTCCCAAACTCACCATCGGAAATCCGCACAAAAGGTTGCCGACGCACCTGTCGAGGAGGTGGCGGTGGAGGTTGTGACGGGTGTGAAGGTGGTGGAGTTTGTGCAGGTCGAAAAGGTGGCGGACCAACAGGTCAGTTTTCTTCCTTCTCGCATACAGCCATTGACACTGTGCTCATTTTGCATTTTCGTTATTGCAGGTGTCTCCCAATGCACCTGTCCACGGCACGTGGTTCGCTGGTCAAGTCGTTGGTACAATCTCGGTTTCAACCGTCCAAGTCGGCTCGCCCGACCGCCTCCCCGCTCCCACTCCATCCTCTGCATCCCTCATCGTTGACCAAGTTGCGGGTTCGATTTCCTGCTCTCTTCTTGAGCTGAAAGACGTTCAACCAATCCCGACACCCACACCATGTATGGCAACTGTTGCTGGCAAGTGACACATCCAAGTCATCTCGTATGCATGCGCTTTGCACAAGGTTCTAATTTTCGGACACGATGCAGGCGCGGATGATTCAGACGTGGCGACGAGTGGTGTGAGCGTGGACGAATCCGTTGTTGCTGGGGTGGTCGTGTTGGAGCAGGGTATCGAGGATGAATCTGTTTTGTGTAAGTGACACGTCTAAGTCATCTCATACGCCTGCGCGTTGTCAAGGTTCTAAATTTCGGACACAAATGCAGTTGTCAAAGATGCCAATGTCACCGACAGCGTCGTGAACAAGGTCGATGTTGTGAAGGAGGATGTGTCGAATGAGGAGAGTGAGGTTCAGAAGGAATCTGTGCTTGGTAAGTAATACATCCAAGTCATCTCGTACGCCTGCGCTTTGCCAAGGTTCTAATATTCGGACACGATGCAGTTGCCAAGGATTCAAGTGCGAAGGCGTCGATGGCCGTTAAAGATGATATTGCAATGAGTGTGAAGATTTCCCTGGGAGTCGAAGGTAAACGACGCACTTGTTCCGTTTCATTTTGCCCGTCAGTTTGGCTAAGCATTTGTTTACATTCAAACGCGAAGGTGGTGTTGAAGACGACGTTGTCGATGAGGTGATCCAGTACGATGCCAGCGCCAAAGCGGCCGAGGGTCCCTTCACCATCGTCCAGAAGAAGAAGCGACGGAACAACCGCAACAAATCCAAATCCCCTCGCATCGACACCAAATCGAAATCCTCCCACCCTTCGCCACCTCCTTCTCCGACGAAATCATCCTCCTCCTCCCACGGCTCCTCCGGTGGGTCTCCCGATGGACGTGTGCCCCCATCCTCCCACATCCAACCCCCATCCCCTACCGACGTCGTCGTCGCTGTCACGAGCGAAGGAGAAGTGAAATCAACATACCTCAACCCGACGGCCATGGAGTTTTTTCCGTCTGGGACGTTTGATTATGAAGAAACCGTGAACCACGGTGCGGAGGGTGGTGAGATCGTCGCTGAGACGGATGTTGGTGGTGAGGCTGTGTTGGAGGAGTATGACGGGGTGGTGATGGAGAACGCGTTGGTCGAGGTTGGTGATGGGGTGACGGAGGATGTGTTGGCTGCGGTTGGTGCTGGCGCATATGGGGAGGTGTTTGGGAGTCCGATAATGACTTCATACGGCGAGCCCGAAGTCTACGTGGATGAAGGATATGGACCGGTACCTCTCGTCAACGGCGTGCCCGGTAAGTTTTGTTGTCGACTTTGCCCGTCTGGTTTAGACTTCATATCCACTCATGTTTGTTTTCATTTTAGATTACACGTTCGGGTCGGCTCCTCCTCCGCCTCCCTTCTTCCCCGCCAGCGAATACCCACCCAACCCTTACCTCGGGGGACCGTATTTAATGGATCCGCAGGGGTAAGTATCATGTTTACGTTCATTATATTAGCTATCCATCGGATTCTCAACCAAAACATGTTGTCCTTCCTCACATTAGGCCAATGTTCTTCCCGCCACCACCTCCCATTTCCTTCCCTCCTTCCTCCTATGGGTTCATCGAACCTGTCACCGTCTTCCCCGTCGGGCATCCTGAGGGTCCGCCGCCTCCGCCTTCCACCACTCCCCTCCCTTCTCCTCCTCCACGAGCTCCGCGCGCGCCGACTCGACCCTCGCCCGCGGCACCCACGTTGGGGGACTTTGTCGCCCGCAAAACAGGTAAGCTGCGGTCCGGTTGGTCATAATGTGAATGAAAGATGAGTAACCCAGATACACTTTATCCACAGGCAAACCCGTCCAGCGCCGGCAGTCCACCTCACCCGTCCGTCGTGCAACGGCGCATGTGAAACCAGTTTGTGTTTTCCGAGAGCGTTGTACAAACGCGGGCAAGGGATGCACCGCCTTCCACCCCACAGCGCCATGCAAGTGAGTGTCTTCTCCTCTATTCAGAATCGCTCAAGAAAATTGGCATAAATACCTGCAGACTTACCTTCTCTTCTCGGTTTCACCATTTAGGTATTTCCCGAACTGTCGCGCGGGCGCATCGTGCCGGTTCACGCATGCAACCCGTCCAACTTTGGCCGGTTCCGCGCGCCGTGCTTCATTTGCACGCTGAGAAGCTGATGTGTGCGTTCTTGTGTTGGGTGCTTCGGTTCTTGCTTGGGCGTGGGACGTGGTGGGGTTGATGGGGTATTGTGGGAGTGGTTTTTCTTTTTTATTTCTGTTAGAGGCGACTTTCGGCATCGGCTAGGTAGTCAGACTTGTTGAGCTGTGCAGATCCGACACGGACTGCAGAGAGAAGGTCACTATTTAGGCACTGTAAATACATTTGGTGGGATTTTTACGATGAGTGTTTTTTGCCGACTTTCCGGACGCGTTTGGGATTTTCATTTCCAACCCATCTCGTCTCTCCTTCCAAACACCGCAATGTTCCCACACCCCGACCCCCATGCCTGGGCCTTCCGCACCGACTCCCACGACCACCCACACGAGCCCACCGACCTCGACGCCGACGACAACGCCCTCGAAGTCAAACACATTGCCGAGATTGTCCGCGCATTCGTCGACTACGGGCCGCGGAACCTCGCCACCAACGACAAACGGCGGAGAGATCTCTCGGTGCTATCGCAGAGACAGCGAGCTCTCGTCCCGTCGCTCGCGAGGAAGATTAATGATGTGGAAGTGCGGATACGTGCCAACGCGGCGTTTTTGAGGGAGTTGGTGGAGGGGTATGAGACGGAGGAGACTTGGGTACGATGCCGTGATGCCCGTAAAGAGACGCGTTGTTGCGTTGCTAACGGGCGTACATCGGGTGTAGAAAGGGAGCCCCGAGCCAGTGCCGGAACGGGACGCTGATAAAGTTCGGAGCACGCTTCGGCAGTTTGCACGCGATTGGTCGGCAGAGGTGGGGCGACATTGCGTTTAAGCTTCGCTGAGGATTTTCTCCCCACTCAACACCGAGGACCTTTGGCAGGGTAAACCAGAACGAGACGCAAGTTACGGGCTTATTTTGAATGAGCTGGAGACGCGATTCAAGGATGTGTCGATTGAGAAAAGGTTCGGGTGGAAATTGATGGCATTGCGTAGCTGGCTGGAAACCCTTCATTAATCCTGCTGGCAGAGGCGAGATAAGGGTTCTGGTTCCTGGTGCTGGGCTGGGACGGTTGGCGTATGAGATTGTTTCCAGAGGTACGAGTACCGACACGTCGATGAAGCAAGAATGTCGTGCTCAGTTCTGACCCGACTTTTTGTATCCGTCAAGGTTTCACTTGTGAAGGTTTGTGTGGACCATAGAAAATGGTGGTTGTAGGGGAGATCTACAGCTCATATCCGTCGCTCGTGCTTCAGGAAACGAATTTAGCATATTTATGGTAACTTATCCCACATCTTCCTAAAGATCCTTTTCTCGTCGTCCCGTCCAGTCGACTGATGAGATTTTGGAACCGAAACAGCTGATAGCCTCCGAATTCATTCTAAATAGGTAATAGTGCCGTCCATGCCTTTCCTGTATCACTAGAGTCACGCAAAACACAAATAATTCACCCAATCTTATTACAGAACGCAAAGAGTAAACCAAGTCCAATTGTACCCCTGGGTCCACTCCTTCTCCAATACCCCATCCATCGAAAACCACGTGAACGGTGTGATGATCCCTGACGTCCATCCCGCCGTTGGCATTCCGCCCACCGCGGATTTTTCCATGGCGGCGGGTGATTTTGTCGAAGTGTACAGCGAGGACAGTCAGAAAGGTGAGTATGACGGCGATACTAGCGCTCGGGTGCAGCAAGTGTGTTCAAAACTCACCAAGTTCGGTCGTTGGGAGGAAGACCGCTTTGATGTGATCGTGACGTGTTTCTTCATGGATACCGCAAAGAATGTGGTGGAGTACGTTGACGTTATTTTGAATTTACTCAAAAAGGGAGGGTTGTGGATCAATTTTGGTGAGTTGGACTCTTTCCTCAACGGTGCGGAGCTTGACGGGGATTTGTATCTTCACCCTGTCTTCGAACCTTTCTCATGCCTCCTTTGTCCGCCCGCCTAAACCAAAAACAGGTCCCCTGCTGTGGCACTGGGAAGGCAACCATCACGAACCGTCCATAGAACTCTCCCTCGACGAGTTCAAGGATATGATTCAACGCGCCGGATTTACGTTTGAGGTAAAAATTTTGGCACCATCCATCCTATATGACTGCATGAGACTTACCTTAATCCAATTTTTTGCAGAGTCAACAGATGGCGGAGACGACATACGCCGGAGCTCCACACACTATGCTGCGATCCGTGTACAATTGTTTCTATTTTGCCGCTATTAAGCAGTGAAAACTATAGCGTGTTTTGGGTTTGGGCGGTGACAATCTTGGGATTGCGAAAGGTGTGGGAAATGTTTGTGTGGACAAAAACAGGAGCCCTTTAGCACAAGCTATGAGTGAACACATTGACGATTTGACTCAAGAAGCATTATTATCTGTTGAGTGCTAAGGAAATTATGGGGTTTTGACAATTCTATGGTGATTTTGCTTCTGAAGGTTCTGAAGGGTAGCATGGAATTGTCAATGAGAGGGTAAAACTTCCATTTATTTACGGACTATGCGTGCTCACTTCCCGCTTCCTGTGGCCTAGTATACATGCATCCAGCAGGGACCTGAACCCTCTGTATTACCCACCGATTTCGTTCCTTCCGTCCGCGTTCCTGCCTTTTTTCCGTTTGAGCAGCCCAGTGACCGTCCGATATACTAGTGGCATACCGGCAACTAGGGGAAAGCGCCAGCCGGACTACTGATGTTGGTTTGGAATGTGGATACCCGCAGGTCCGCAGGTCCGCAGTCACGTGACTCCAAACGCTCGTTCCTTGATCCCCGTTGCATTGATCCCTCACGCGTCAATCTGTCAAAATTCCACCAACTATCCCTTGCCATGAACCCCGCCGCAAAAAATGGTGGAAGAGACCTTCGAGTGGACGATTGCAGACTACGAGCGAGCTTGCGTTCAGGATGTGGACAGAGACGGGATACTGGTCTCCCCTATCTTTGGCCCACCCGAACAGGCTTGGCAAATGCGTCTGTTTACAAAGCCGTTGGAAGGAAGATACACCGCCCATGTGGGATGGTATCTGGAGGTAGTCAAAAGTCCTCTGGAAAGGCAGGCAAAGGATTGGACGCGCAACATCAATCACATGAAGTTTGAAGTTAAAAAGAAAACACGGGAGGGCGCGTACCTCGCCCCCCGTGTGTACAGCGAGGAGGAACGAAGCGCGGGTGTCGCGGAATTACTGCAAAGAAACGACTTGCATCAAAAATATGTGCTTGAGGATGGAAGCCTCGTTTTGAAGTGCAAAATTAAATACGAGCGACTCCCCCATATCCGATTTGCCTGTTCCCCGCCAATCAGTCACCCGTTGCTGTTTTCTGAGAAGCTTTCCGACATCAAAATCATGACTGCGGATGGGGTTCTCATACCCGCGCATAAAGTGGCCCTATATTCCTGCCCCTACTTTGAATCGCACATGAGCTTCACCGACAGCCAAGGCAAGGACGCTGGCCAAATAGTCCAGATCAACTTCCCATCTCCCGCAATCCGTTCCACGCTCGAACTGCTCTACACCGGCCAAATCAGTGCACACGCTTCGCAGTCTTTTGGCGAGCGCTGCGACCTCATTCGACTGGCCGACATGTATCAACTTCCCCACCTCCACGCGCGTGTGGCAGAACTGATGATTGCCAACGATTTGACCGACAAGAACGCGGCGCACAAACATGGACGGAGTCCCGGGTGCGGCGTGCTGCGGGATGCTTGTGTTGGGGTCGTGCGGAGAAACTTGAAACTGTATGCTTTGGAGAGAGAGTACGTCAAGTGGGTCCGGGGAATGGATCAGGATTTGGCGGAGATTGTATTTGAAAATGAGGGGGCCAATCCGGCGGTGGAGGAAATGCTCGACTTTGGGGATGATTGATCAGGGATTGACGCTCACGCACTCGCAGTAAATTGGTGGAAGCACCGTGGTGCCATAGTTAGCCATTTGCATTATCAGTGAATTGATGAAACCAGGAGCAGTAGTTCAGCCGTAGCATAGAGTCAGAAGTGGGCCTTTTTTCCCTCGCTAATAATGCAAGATTCTTCACAGCCTCATGCATTGATAGCATCGCAAAACACCCCTCCAAGAGCCCAAAGCTGGCTGAGGTATTTGGCGACAGCGCCCGACTTGCCAATACAGCGCCACGAGGCCTGTTGTTCAATTTATCTGGTCCATTTGAGAATCCAGTCAACCTAGAAGGGTTTTGCTGTCTTTACGAGGCAAATATCACACTGTATATTTTTGACTTTTGTTCTCTGAAGCTCAGATGACTAAGCAATTTTCCAAAAAATAGATGGGAGAAAGCTACGAGCAGAATGTCTCGTTAGCTCTGCCTAAACCCAATCTGCATTTTGTCATCTTCTTCGGCGAGGGCATGGTGAATCGTCTTCTTGGGCAGTGGGCAGCAAAACCTGTAAACCGGGACGCTTGACAGGGGAATGTTTCAGCGCTCCGAGACGGTGGCGGTGGTTATATACCTGCTCAGTGGCTCCGTTCATGGTGTGAGGAATGGTCAGGATTGGGGACGAGGGGACGCGTCAAACAAAGGCACCGGTAAACAAAACGCGACCGGGGTGGGGTGGCAACGAAGGCTTTTGTGTCGCGTTCGCGTTTCGGCCGCCGCTCCGCTACTCCCGAGGGAGCCTTCCAGAGAACACAAAGAACCAAAAAGTGTCGAACGCCCACAAAAAAGTGTTTCAAGAATGCAAATGCAATGCAACGTTTAGCATCCTCTTGAGTCCAACCCCACCCCATCAATGCAATGGAATACAAATGACACGCCCAGCACCGAAAAATAGAAGAAACATAAAAAGGACGAGCCATATTTTATTTTCCCCTTCGAGAATGAGAGGCCAGCTCTCTTCCCTACCCCAATACCCTCCTCACTTTAAACATAGAAGCCAATAAACAGACATAACATATAGACGATATTTCGTGTTTTTTTCTTTTGACTCTCGAACTCACTGTGTGACGCTCGCATCAACCGTTTGACCAAACGCTGCGCGCGGACGCACCCAGCGCAACCCATCATCATCACCGTTCCCATCCGAATAATAGGGTTTTCTGCGTCACTGTACTGTTTTTTCTTTCCTTTCCTTCTCCTACACACCAAAAACCCTCAAACCATCCCCGTCCGACTATCCATACTCTTCGTATACGAACCATTGCTACTCGGCTTCATGACAAAACTCTCCGACCCGCCGCTCCCACCCTTACTCTGGATCTTTAAGAATCCCGTGTTTGGGTACGTGTTTGCAGGGTAGGCTGGGTGGTGGAAGGATCCCGCTCCCGATGAGGAGTGGTGGTGTGGTGATGATTGGTGGTGGTAGTTTGGGGTGTTGGAGATGCCGGAGGAGGAGGAGTTGCGGTATTGTTGGGAGATGGTGGAGACGGTGCGGATGGTGTGGATGTTGAAGAGGAGCCAGGAGAGGGTGATTGCGCCGCTAAGGGTTTTTTTCAAGAGGAGTGGTAAATAAAAGTGGAAGAAAGGTATGGGACATCCAGAGCGCTACTTACGCGATCTTGACTACAGAGGCAGCGAGACGGTCCCCAGCCTGTGCGGTTCCAAAAACTACGCACGCGACCACCACGACGATTGAGACCATACCGTTTCCCGCATACAAGACCCGGTTGACCCTATCCAACCATTGGGCGGTGTCCTCATGGTCGCTCTTTTCGTGTCGCGACTGCGCCCTCAGCACGTTCCGCTTGACTCTCAAGACCATCGCAGCGACGGTGCCAGCAATCCCGATGGACAGCAAACAGCTGTATCCACCCCACAGCGTCATCCCGATGCGACTGTACGGCTCCAACCCCGCCGACGCTTTCAGTTTCGTCATCCCAACGATGACGAGGGCGACGCACGCGGCAAAGAGGAGGCCGGAGAGTCCCACGATGAGTTTGTTGTAGATGCGGTTGTAGCGGAGGCATTGTTGCGTGGCCGGGAGCCATTTGAGCATCATGGCGAGTTGGAGGCCGAAACCTGTTAGGTTGATCAAGCCGATGCTTTGGTAAATGTGGAGTTTGGTGGTAACGTCTTGGATGACCACTCGCCGGACGTCCAGCTGTCAAAAACCGTAATCACATGAGGAAACGCAACGAGCCGCAAGGGAAGGAAACCCAGAAACGTACCGCAATCCATGACACGATACACCATGCTAAACAAACAGTTTGTGCAATGGCGTTACCCCAGTTTGTGCTGGTCCTGCCTCTGCGCACCAACTGGTAGTAAGAGTAGATAACATTGCTGACAATGATTGTCAGTGATATTGCTTCGATGGTGTGGATGGCTATCTCTTTTGCGTCGAGAGGCGGAATAGGTGGTGGGACTGGGGTGGACATGGTTGATAGGGGGAGTGGGAGGAGAGGTGGAAGGGACGGAGAGGAAGGACGGGAGGGAGAAGGAAGGGCAGGTGTGGTGCTGCTCGCTCGCTCGCTCGCTCCACGCGACACAATATCAAAAGACAAGGCTAGTTTACGACAGAAAGGAAGCAGCAGGAGCAGGCGTAGTAGGACAGATTGGTTTTATACGAAGCAGGAATCCCTAAGTTATATTTTTCGATGTCTCGACAAGGAAGTTAGGTTCTTGGTCGTCCCGGGATGAACACTGGTTTTTTTTTCGGCCCGTTTGCGGATCATACGAAACCACGAAGCATCATCCCCATC
>JADGKA010000143.1:0-35093 GCA_027604605.1 Borealophlyctis nickersoniae | reverse complement strand
CTCCCACCACCGCACACCCAACCCCTCCGCGCCGAAGCCGACGCAGCCAAAAAACTCTTCTTCTCCGCCTCCGGCGCACAGGAAGTCAACGTCCCATCCAACATCACCAAAAAACTGTTGGCGGATGTAGCCGTCACGACGCATCCGGATGTGTTTGCACCCGCTGTGCAGCACTGTGTAGAGTTGATGAGGACGAGTAGTTTGCCCAGGTTTTTAAAGTATGCGAGTAGGAATATAAAGAGTGAGAAGGAAGTGAAGCGACGGTGGATTTTCGGGGTCGTGTTCTTTGTGCTTTCTATCGTTTTGGAGATTCTTTTGGTAAGTGTTTTATGCCTATTCTTTTGACCTGGATTCCCGCCTGCTGCGCGCGTCGTCCCTCACCTCAACCCACACACACCTATTCCGATAGATCTACTACCACACATCTCGCTGGTACCGCCTCCTCGTAGCCCCATTGTTCAGCCTAACCCTCCTCTACTGGCAAACCACGCAAACCCGCGTCTGCCTCCGCTACATGTCCGCCCGCCAGCGCGAAGTCCTCATCACAGAATCATTACCGTCTGTCGTGCAGGACATCCAGGGCGGTGGTGGGAAGGTGGGAGTTGCAGGTGGGAAACTCACGAAGAAATCTATAAAGGAGAGGGAAAAGGCCAGGAAACGCGCGAGGGAGAACTTGAAAGTTGTTGGGAGGGAGTTCAAGCCGCTGGATGAGCCGTTGGTGTTTGCTATTCAGTTGAGATTGAGGAGAAGGGTTATTGGCGTGGCGTTCTTGGGAGGGTTGGCGGTTGCGTTGCTTACGTGTGCTATTCCGGAGAATGCTTGGAAGAGATGAGGCGTGGGAAGGTCAAGGCGTAAGTGGAGGACCATCAAGTACTGGTGCTGTACAGACCTTGCGTGTTAGCCATAGTTGTGAGTCCCGTCGAGCATCCTGTGAAAAGCCACATGTAGTTCTTAGATAATGTTGTTTCTTAAAACAAATCCAATGTATGATGTATCTCTCGTCTTGTCAAACATGTCCCGTTTGCAGCAGTCAAGCTTTTCTCAGAGATACAAGGAAGCAAGACACACCGGGCATAGTTGAAGAAGAAAACCAAAATTTATTTTTTACAGCAGGACGACCGACCGACGCTCCAAAGGCACTAAAAACGTCCTTTCACTCCACTCCCTTCACCCGACTTCTCCCGTCCAATCAGGGTCCAACGATGGTCCTTCCAGAAGACCCCACTGATGGCCGGCACCCCACGTCCCTCCCAATAAAAAAAGAAATTAAGCTACATTAAAAAAGAGAGCGCGATAATTAAATAATGTCGCCAACGAAGACCGTTGGCACGTCGTTGTGGTCTGTTTATCTTTCCCGGGTTGTTCTCTTTCGCTTTCCAATTGACCACACACAACCCTTCTGTTTCACCCTTCGTCCCCAAGAGCACACGACAAATCACATGAAATACATGACTCGTTGCAACTCCGGCCTGACTTGACCATAATTGGCTGTCAAAATGTCGAATGCGGGCGTGTCCAAGCCGGGGGTGCCAGAGTGGTAGGGAGTGTTGCGGCTCCGCTCGCTTTCTGTCTCAGCCCAATGTTCGCCCGTGAAGTGGAACCGTGCTCGCGCCGCGACAAGGTGAGCATAGCTGTCGATATGTGGGTTAGTTGCCACGTAAATTCATGAAGCATCACGAAATCACTTACTAAGCCGGTGGACAAACTGACACGGCCCGCGTGGCACGGCAGTACAAGTAACACAAGCGGTAGGTAAGCTCCTGGAGTCCATCAGCAGTAAAGTGATTTTCATCGTGCAGGACGTGGTAGTGAGTGGGTTTGGATGTTCCCTGAAGACCAGGATGGGAAGCCAAATAGAAGTCTGGAAACAGGCCCGTCAGAAGATATGAACTTAAGCGAGAAAACAGAGCGCCAAACTCACCAAACTCGGAAGGATGCGTGATACCACTCTCGACCACTGTTCCTGGCAAAACGTTGCCCGACTTGTCCGCATCCTCCCTCCTCAAGGGGAAGAACCGGGCATGGTGCCTCTTCTGCACAATCACGTACGTAACCGCCGGCTGGTACTCAGCTGAAGAATGTGGAAGATTCAGTGAAGACCGAGATATTCAACGCTTTCGTTCCCAGGCGTACCTTCGATTGTTGCACAAGCGCGTCTGATTGAAGCCACTTCTTCACGAACAACTTCAAAGAACTGGCCCTCAGAAACACCATCTCGATAGAACAAGATGCGGGCGGGCTTGGAACCACAGTACTGGTAGAATGTTCGCAGCAGTTCCATCACCATTCCAGCAAGGTCTTTGATGATCTCCTGGCGGCCTCTCTGAATGCGGATGGCAGCCGCGTAACGTGAGCACTGAGCGTCCATGGATCCTATATTGGTAAGATATATAGTGAGATCTACGGCCAACTAAGTGCAAAGATCTTGAGGAAACCCACCAACAAGAGCGGCAATAGAGGGTTTGGTGGTATCTCCCGGAGCGGGGTGGGTAATATCGGCGCCGAAAATGATAGTGGGACGCTCGGAAACAAACGGCAATTGTTGACTCCCAAGGAACGCGTTCATCCCGCCAAGCTTAGCGAACGACATCGGTAAGTGGGAAGGCTAAGGACGACCGAACAACTCGTAAATCTTACCTTGACATTGACCTTGAGACAAACATTCGCACAGTACTGTTTCTTAGCCGCAAAGACGTCTGCCGATGACGCAAATATCAGAATTTGAGATGCTGAGAGTCAACCATCCCGTGATATACTCACGCTTCGCCTGCACGCACTGCGACGCGATCCCTATCACAGTATCGGCAACTCTCTTGATTTCGGCATACAATGGCACACCCGTGTTCGGCAGCACACAGAAAATAAGCTGGGGCTTGTGACTGATGGCATTTCCAGCGTCCATGTACGATGCTTTTAAAATAGTCTCGACATTTCCTTGAGGGTTTGCGTGCCGGATAGGAGGAGTCAAGTTGCGGATATCCACTCCAGTGTCTCTGCACGTAGTGATCAACTCTCGCAAAAACTTCTGCACGGACACCAGAGGAATGTCGCGCTCGTGCCCGAAAACGACGACAGACCACGAGAACAAGGTTGCACCCTGCGCCACTTTCTTGTCACGGAGGTTCCATGCTCCTTCACGCGGAGATATTTGCGCCTCACGAGAGGTTGGGTGGTACGAAAGGGTCGGAGTCGTGAGGACGCGGGCGTTCACTGTCGCCATTTCACGGCCAATGCTCACGTTGAAATCTTGCAGGTATTCATTGTCTTGGGTTAACAGTAAGTTGAAACCATTGGAAATTTTGTTCGAGCGGACGTGGGGAGGTTGGCATGTGAACCGAATCATGTCCGCCTGAATAAAACAAGTTTTGAGTCCAACGCAACCCTTTCGGCAAGCAACCATGCAGGGCTTACCGTTTGTTTTTCATTCAACTTCCTCAACACGCGCTGCCCAGGCGTGATGACACACACCTCCATAGGAAGGTACACATGCTTGGTCGGATCACCGACGACCAAGCACGGGAAATGTTCGTAGTGAAGCTTTCGGCCGTAACGCTGCCAAAAGTAGTTTGCAACGCTTTCTTCACGGTTTCCTTCCTCCTTCAAAGGGAACAACGTCCTCGAGGCAGAGTAGGTGGTAATCTTTGCAATCTTCCATTTGCGTTTGCTGTTTCCCCGATGTGTCGTGATAACCTTAACGTTTTTGAGAGCTTTTTCCACTTTCTGGCGGTCGCGTTCCGTAAGTGGCTGGCGGATCTCGTCAGCGGTTCTTTTGCCCACGATCTTTGCGACGATGTCAACCACCGGCCCTGAAATTCGCGGAGGTTACATCACTGTCATAACAAACTTGGTTTCATTTGGCTGCAGCATACCAGGTTCAAAGAATGCAGTAGCGGAAACATCCAAGTTGAGCAACATCTTGTTTTGTGACGGACGAATTGCTTGATGGAACCCTTGCCACAGTTCCGCACCGTTTGCAATGAGCGCAGCGCCCTCGGGGGTGTAGAAGCATCGTCCGACCGTGTTGTAAAGCATTGAAGGTCGGTGGCGAAGGAGAATATCGAGAGCCATCACGGCATCGGTAGGTGCTTCATGCACCTTGCCCTCAAGGAAAAGGTGGAGACGGTGCATGTTGATCTCGCCGACCTTCCTGATTGTGACTCTGAATTTACGAGGGCCTCGACGGTACCTGTGAATGTGAGACACAAAAGATCAGAAAGGTCACTTTTGGGCTGCCAGCCCCTGGAAATGGTTCCTTCCCGACCCGACACCGTCCCGCCCCTAACCAATACCCCAGCTTCCAACACTCACTGTTTTGGTCTGGTAACATCCTCTTCTTCGTCGGGTAACTCCAGGGTAAAGGCGGCAGCGTCATCCTTCAATGGCAATGTTCTCGGGGAGAAGATATTTTTTCTGCCGTCAAAGACGGGCTTGGTATTCTTCAAAATTCCGTTCCGGTTTAGATCTTCCCAAAGAGCGTACAGTCTCCTATTGGTCCTGGGATTGGCGTCCGGTTGAATATGAACGTCGTAGTGGTGGATGTTCTGGCCGGGGAGGGACAAGACCGCAAAGAAGTTTGTACGGACTTGCATATGGCGACCAGACGTTCCAACTCCAGGGCGACGAGGAAAGGAAAGTTCGGCCATTACGATTTATTTGACAGTGTATGGGTTGATTGCGTGGGGTAAATGATCTACAGGATTTCACAGTTGGCCAATACGGTTGATCAAATAGGCGCCTACAGGGTCGAGATGCAACTGTTATGGGAAATAAAGAAGAAACTTTAGCATGAGATCTCGTGCTGTCGTGGCTCCGCAAGCTCTTGGGTACCCGGTAAACAAACTTCCCTCCTTCCCTCCGTTGGCCCCACATGAGCCATCCTCTGCAATGCAATACTCACAAGCAAGCACCGTTCGGTCTGGTATTGGCAGTCGTGAATACGGTGGAGTGCAGGGGGGGTCTTCTGCTGCACTTTTGTACCAGAATCCTCTAAGGCGCTTTTACCCCGTCCTCCTTTGGTGCAATAAACATCAGCTTTGAGAGAGCCCTGTTTTCGCCGGGGCGAAAGTGGCACAGTTAAATTAAATCCATAATTGGCCAGAATTCCATCACTGTGCCATCGTTCCATCTCGCTCATGCACAAGCACTGCGCAAGTGCTTGAACAATTGCACTCGCTTTGCAAACACGAGACCAGGTTCAACTTTCTCCGTCATTCAAAAAGCCTTCCCGCTTACGCGCTATTCCACAGATCATAGTCACGAACAGATATATAACCACCCCCACACTCCACCAAACTCGCGCAGCGAGCAGCAAGAGGAACCTCGAGAGAAAATGTCCATCCACTCTCTAGAATGGCCAGCCTCTTTGTCTGGAGTTGGGAGAGGCAATAGGTAACGAACCTGCAATCCAGCAACAGATATTGTGCTCCAATGGTGTCAAAAGACGACGGAATTTAGCATGATTAGTTGGATACCGACTTCCAGCTGATGTCACACTCCCATGCAGCAACGGTTCCCATTATAGCAGCAATTTGGGTCGGATTGACAAGGCGAGCTGGCCACAAACTTCATTAAACATTAGTAGTATACATAGCGCGATCTCGTCATAAGAATTTTTTAATGTCTACAAATCTTTACATTACGATTCAATCGCATTCTTCAAGACTGCAGTCAAAGTGACGCATTTTAACTCGAAGGATCTGCCCGCATTCTTTCAACAGTGTGCCGCAAAGTTGATGACAGGGACCGTGCAGCCTACCAGTATAAAGCAATTTATCGCCGCCCACGGTTTTCGGTATGGGGTAAGCCAGTCAATATTGACAATGAAATGGCCGATCTCGTCAACAGCGGAAGTTGTTCGAGAAGCTTCGCTTTTTTCTGCGCTGCTGCAATACAGGCCGCGGGAGGCGGAAAGTTGCAAACTGCCTGTAGATGCGGCAGAATACGCCAAGTACTTTGGGCAGGATTGTCCTCGTCAACTTTCAGCCAAAGCTATCTATTGTGCGAACGAAAGCAACAACGAGCCCGTAGCATCCCATAACACTTCCGGGAAAATGACCTCCGTGGTGGACGGTCTCATGTTTGCTACGAGGTAACTCGCAAGTTTCCCAGACGCGGATGGTCACACGGTCACACACCAACAATACGATCTGTGAGCTATAATATGGGGATGTGATGTTTTAAACTCTCCTGAACTCCGCACCAATCCATACAACTGCGAAAGAATTGAGTAGGTCGCTGGTATGAACAATTCGTCTGGCATGCCCACTTTCCGGTCACCTTCACCGAACTTACTTGTATCCACATTACCGGGCAGATGATTCTGGAGGGTTCCATAAGATAATTGTTGGAGTTCGGGTTATTGACACAATGCACATTGTGAGCAGCGTGGGGAATTGGAGCGAACGGCAAACGACGCGTTCATAAGCTGAGCTGAGGCTCGCGTCAGCAACGGAACCCAGGAATTCGGTCCGATGCAATCGAGCGGGTCTTCTGAATTCCATCTTCATTGGCCATCCAGCCAGCAACAGCTCCCCCGCAATGAGAACTCAGTCTTCACCACCTGCTCGCACCAGTCGGCTTTTTCTCTCGGCCATTGTCGCATCGTCTCTCTGCGCGCCCGCTCTCGCGTTTGACGGAACCGCACCCCTTATCATTTGGAGCGGCAGAAGGTACGAACAATGAAAACTTGCTGGTGGATACGAAGGCCTGATGTGGTTGATGTTCGGTTGTAGGTTCGATGCGTCATCACCTCCTACTGTCCTCCGTCACGAAAATCTGCATACCGTAATTGATAACGTCGGATGTCCCCACGTTAATGTGGTATTCAACCAGCTCGACGTACGTGTTTGGTTGATGGCCGCGACCTATGCTGCTTTGTGTTGGTTCTTACTGTCTATAACAGCTGCACGCTTCCGACCTCCCTCGTCTCTCTTCATCTTTGGAAAATCTCCGCTCGTCTGTGAACGATGCAAAATCCTCCATCCAAATTCCGTATCTTGCAAATGCAGCGAGCGCGCCGTCGTCTGTGGTACAAAGCTTAAAAGCAGTCTGTAAGGAGGCAGGGCAAACTGATATTGTGGTGGCTAAAATTGGGGCTGGTATGGATCTCCCGGGTTTTTGGTGCAGGCCGTCTGGGTGGAGGACGAACTCTCATACTGATGAAATGTAGATGGCTCTCTGCCAAAAATCGTGCCTGGCCGGCATTACATCTTGAAAGCCACATTCAAGAGGTTTAGAGAGGCTGGAATCGGTAACGGCGAAGAGGATGCTATGGCAAACAGTGACCGCTTCGTTGGGAAAGTCATGTCGGAGGTTGATGCGATTACGAAAGATTGGGCGGCATTTTATACCTCCACAGGGCCATTCAAACCGGTAGGTCCCATGTGGACATTGCTCCAGCGTTTATTTTGCCCACTCAATTTCTTTCATTCAACAGGCTGCCATGCATCGCCGGGCTGAACCATCCGGATCCGCGCAGCAGATATTCACGGACCCCTACAGCAAGCGATCCCTTTTCCAGAAATATGTCTTCTTTAGCGACGGGCTGTTCATGTGCATCGCCTCAACGATTCCGCTCGTCATCATTGGCATCATTGGCGTTCGTGTGTTGATGAGCGTTCAGAGCCCCACTCGGTTTGAGCAGCCAAAGAAGGAGAAGTAGGGGGGTAATGGGGGTTGAGATGAATGATACCATAGGGATGCATGCTTAATATAGCATATCACTCGACACAGAAATGTTTGTCTCAGATTCGCAATTTATCAAGCTTTGCAGGGATTCTAAGATGTTTATTCAGGCGGCTGTGGCTTCAAAAAGCAAAAAACAAACCCTGCAAGGAGTTACCCTTTCATTGTGAGCAAGTTGATGCACACAATAAAGCAATGGCAACACACTGACCTTCTTTCTCCAACGCATTTCTCATTTCCTTTGTCTTTGCGCTTCTCTCCATATCTCCTTTGTCACCCCTCCACAAGCCCACAACGCACCCACCACTTCCCGAAAACTTTGCCGCATGCCCAAAAGACCTCGCAAGCTCAATAATCCGGAGATTGCGAGATCCAATCACAGCGTCGCCGTACAAAGATCTACGCATGTCGAAGTTGGCGTCCATTAAAGACGCAAACAGGGCAGCGTCATTTGATATCAAGGCTTGCCGGGCTCTGTTGGCGTAGGACGCGAACGTGCTCATTGCTCTTGTCACCTGAGGGACAAACAATATTTGTCGGAACTGTACCCGTGACGAAGACCACACAAGCTAAAATCCTGACCTCTTCATCCCCGCTTTGAAACCGTGCTTTGATAGTGCTATGTACCTTTCCTAGAAAATTTGCTGGTGTCAACTGCGTGGAGCATTAGCAGACCGTTGACCCGCGAAACGGTACCTGAATCCTCAGGAATCGCAAGGTATGCTGTGGACAGTCTTCAAAATGGGGTTGACGCCACAGGCAGTGGGGAGTGATGCAAAATACGTTACCTAACCAAAGTCCTTCTGGCAGCACATCCACACCCAGTTGCTCATATTCGCCATACCCTCTCCCTTGCATCAAATGTTTCTCAAAATCCATGTACACACATCCACCGTACACCTGTATGACGCGGTCTTGATGCCCTGCGGCGATCCCCAACTCATCCCGTTCGACTGATAGTGCAAGATTCGCGCGAATGTGGAGTGGTACAATCTTGGGGTCATCGAGATTGTAAAATCGGAGAAGGGATTTGACGAGGGCGGTTATCAGGGCTGAACTGCCGGCCAGGCCGACCTGCCTGTTGCCGAAGGTGAGTACCCGCCAACGCGTGCACCGCACCAAACAGCAAAGCAATGTCTTACCTCGGAATATTGGTTTGATATGCAATCTTGAAACCCCGTCCGGATAACTCCATCCCTTCTTTGCGACAAAACTCCAAAAACACCTTGATTGTCGCCCAAAGCAGCCGCGCGGCTCCTTCAAACCCGTCCCTCCCATAAGCTCTCCCCACCGCCCGGATAGACGCAAAGCAAAGCGGATCGCATGTAGGGTTTGGAACGATAGAAATGGAAGAGTTCAACGCCGAGGCGTTTGGAATCAAGACAATTTCGGCGAACCAATTACTCAGGAGGACAGATATGGTTTTGCCGTAGAAGCCGTCGCTGGGGTTGCCAATGAGACCGGCGCGGGCGTAGGATCGAGCGGTGATGGTTGAAGACGAGGAGGTGAGTGAGGCGGAAGGTGGTGACTCTGTCGATGGGATGAAATTTGCCCAATGCGATAGATATTCGGAAACCGTGAGACTGGATGACGTCCAGTCGAATGTTGGGTTGTCCCTGATTGAGGTTTTGCGGATGGACGGCGCGCTTTCATTGGCGCTGGACATCCAGTCCAGAAGACGTGCATACTCATCGTCGTGGACGGTGGTTGATGTGGTGTTTCCATCAAAAAGCGGATGCTTGTTCAAGTAATCCCGGACAATCTGCACCCCGCGCGCTGAAAGTCCCATCAATATCATGTCCTTTTCGCCAAAAACGGTCACATCTGACTCGGGTAGATGAGTGGAATCCGAGCTGAACCCATTGATGTCCCATGCATGCTGATCGTACAGTAGGTTTCCATCGGCAATGATCAGATGCTGGGTATCTGCCGAAACTTTGACGTTGAAAACTAGGTCGAGCGCTTCAAGGAACCCTTCTCTACGAGAAAAGGAAGTTTAAATTTGACCGAACGACAGCCACTGCGTCTTCTGTGGAAGTTATCGCACCCGCGAGACTTCTCATCAATTGACCCCGTATTCAGCACATTCTCCAATGGAAACTCCAAACTCATTGCCCAACGCTCAACTGGTTTGATGCTACAAATTGAATTTCATATATATTTTGAACCGCCCTCTGTTTACATTCCAATGGAACGACGATCATCACAAAGCTTCGCAAACCACACCTTCTAGCATCTGTGACAACAAACGTCTGGCTCCAAAGCCCAAGCCCTTCTAAGCGATTGAGATACCATGATAGAGCGGGTTTACCTCCGACCGGCAGCAGCGCCTTGGGTGTTCCAACAAGATGAAGAGTTTCAGGGTGTCGGGTCTGCGATAAAGAGGTGAGGGAAAGCAATTGTGATGGCTTCAAGTGAGGGATATCTATGGGTACATTGTAAATCTCTTCTTGCAACGCGGTGGAACCTAGTATCAGAACGATGACCGTTGGAGATGGGGACATTTGAAGAAGTGATGGAAGGCGAAAGGGCAGGAAAGTGCGGCGTGCGCAGTGCTTGGAGTGGCGGGTGTGGCGTTCCTTTGCTGCTTCAAGTTCGTCCAGAAGTTCGTCGCGATGATGTTTTGGAGAGCTCTTTGCAGGCTATGAACATCACCATGTCGCAAACTTCGCGGAAGGTTGGATACGTGTACAGCCCAGAGCTAAGAAATGCTGCCGACAAACTACCTTCGAACTTGGGAAGGGTACGGATAGCGAGCATCCGTTTAGACTTGTTGGGTTTGGGTCTTCGCTGACGCGAGAAGCGATCATCAAGTCCACATACGTTCACTCCTTGATTTTTGCCTATGGACTTGTGCCTTTAATGAGGTCAGCAGGGCTCGTTACTTGTTTCTGTTTGGTACTGCTTCTTGCATCCGCTAACGAAAATAATCAATAGTGTGATACCACCAATTCGCGCAAACAGAACTGAGTTAACCGAATTCCATACGGAGGATTACGTAGGTGAGCGAGTGAGTCTCTTCCTTCTCATTGTGAATTTGGCTTCAATGCCCTATTACTTCTGTCGCCTGTTTGTTGGCAATCTTTATCCAGACTTTCTCTTGTCCTGCGAAAAATCGCCGGATGGTGAATGTGTGGAGGAGTTTGGGTTGCAACAGTACGCACGAGATTCGTTCCGTACCACCTCGTGTTGCGTCGAATCAACTTTTTATCAATAGTGACTGTCCAATCTTTGACGGCCTGTCAAATTACGTATGCTGGAGTGCAGGCGGTACGATTGCTGCGGCAGAAGCAATTTTGCAGGACAAGTGCCATGTGGCTATATCTTGGGACGGCGGAAGGTGAGGCCTTGCAGCAGTTCCATCATTCCGTGATGACATAGCTCATCTATCGAACTACCGCGTCGTTGTAGACACCACGCGAAAAGGTAAAATAGATTCGTGTGGCAGCGTGTTTGGTTTACGAGAGTTCATGTCGTGGGTCATATGTGTAAACTAAGCCGGGTTTAACGCATTTCGCTTGATTTTTTGCGGTGATATAGGGACGAAGCATCGGGATTTTGTTACGTAAATGACATTGTGCTTGGCATCTTGAAGCTCCAGAAGCGTTTCAGCAGGATCCTGTACATAGATATTGACATTCATCATGGAGACGGTAATCAACATTCTTTACGCGTCACAATTTGGAATCTTTGATTAAATTTTGTATTTGTACTTCTTGGACACGATTTAGGTGTGCAAAGTGCTTTTGAGTTCTCGAATAGGGTCATGACGGTTTCGTTCCATAAATTTGACGGAACATTTTTTCCAGGTCTGCTCCGTCTCATCTTGCCCCTTGAGTTACACGCTGAATGGTGATTTTGACGGATTTCGAAAGGCACAGGGTCGAAAAGCGACAAGGGTCGCGGAAAGGGGCTCCACCATGCTCTCAACATCCCCCTTGCATCTGGGCTTTCCGATGAAACCTTCATTTCAAGCTTTACCACAATAATAACCGCCGCATTCGAGTCGTACAACCCTGCCGTCATAGTTATGCAATGTGGCGCCGACGGGTGCGCAGGAGATCCGATAGGCAGAGAGTGGAACCTATCCATCCGTTCGCACGGCGCAGCAGTAAAGCACGTACTCGACCTCAACGTTCCCACGATTTTGCTTGGTGGCGGAGGATACAGTAATACCCTTGCGGCTCGGTGTTGGGCGTACGTCACGGGGATTGCCTGTGGGGTGAACATCAGCGAGGATATTCCTGAGCATTCGTTATGGGCAGACTATGCACCGGATTTTCGGATTTGGAATGACGTGCAAGGGACGAAGGACGAGAATGTCGGGGTGCTAGAGGATGTCGTCCGCAATGTTTTAAGGTCGCTGGAACATGTTGCGCGAGGGCACAGGCGAGGGTGTACCATCCCCCAGGAGTCGGTGGAGCCTAGGGGAATGGGAGATGCCTCTGGTGAAAGCAAATCGGATAGTGACGTGAAGTTCGAGGACGAAGAAGGAGACGAGGACGGGGAGGGGGGCGCCCGATCCGCTGATACTGACAATGACTCAAGATTTGATTGACGTATGCAAGCTTGTGTCGCATACCACTGGAGGCAGAAGAGGTAGCCTGAAAATTGATTTCACTGCTGAGAGTAATTTCGATGGATATTGAGTTTGGGGTTCGAAAGAAATTGATTAATTCATTCACTTCGGCTGTGAAGGCTGAAATTTTATAATTTCAGCTGGTTGACACACGAAGGTCAGATGGCCGAGTTGGTCTAAGGCGTCAGGTTAAGGCCCTGATCTCTTCGGAGGCGTGGGTTCGAATCCCACTCTGATCACTGGGTAAAGTTAGCTCCACAGCTGGCGGGTTTGATATGAAGTATTTTTTGTTTTGTTTTGTTTGCCCGCTCTCCTACTCCGCTGGTTGGAAGGCCTGTCACGATTGGCGTCGCAAGACATTGTTGGTGACAAGTAAACTTCATCTATAACCAACCATATTGGCCGATGTAATGCAATTATCATGAATTTAACTGGTATAATTTATTATCCAACAGCCTAGTCGAGTCTCACTCTCAAAACCCTTTCCGCCTCGCCTTTTTCTTCCCCTGCGACATGGATTGGGATCCTGACAATGACATGGACAGCGACTGGGACAAGGACGATCTCAATGGACTGCCCTGTGACAGCGACGACAAGGGCTGCGACCAAGATGCCCTCGCTCGTGCGGGACTCCCCTGCGAGAGGATGGACCGCAATGAGTCACCACCCCAGTCCTCCCCAATCGACATCTGGGACATTTGCGACATTTGCTGCATCTGAGACGCCTGACTTGCGCTCAGGACGCTAGGTGCCGCATCCTCTCTGGTAGCGAAAAATGCTTCAACGTCCTCGTCGTCTCCAAAGTCGGTGCCGGGGGTGTGCGAGCGACCTCGCTTCCTGGATGTCGGCGTGGTGCTGCGCCGCTGCACCGTGGCGGACACGGTCGCATTGGGACCATAATATTTGTCCGGATCTACCCACCTATCTCGAAGCTGTGCTGCGGCGGACGAGAGGTGGAGGGGGTTGCGAACATATGGTGAATGTAGCAGTAGCGGTTGAAGTTCCGGCGAGGGCGGTATAGGTGGAACGGACGACGGTTCCGAGTCTTCCACCAGTTGGGTAGGAATGTCCTCGTCGTCCGGCTTAAGCAACGGTTCGACGATCCGCTCCTTCTTCCCACACATTACCCTGGCCAGCGCAACATCTGTCGCGATCCAATCCAAGGCAGGACCTGCGGCGCTCGTCCCATCCCCTGAACTAGAAAACTTTCGTTCCATTTCTCGCCGCACGTCGTCCGATTCCTGACCCACATCCGGAGGTATTAGCCAGGGTAATGGAAGTGAAGTTGGTTCTGACTGTGTGCGTGTTAATGCTTCAACTGACGACGAAACGGTGTCCCATTCGGCGGAGTGCTTTGGGGGCCTGATGCGCGGCAAGCGAGCCTCGCCACCATCATAAGACAATGGCCTTGTCCCACTCCCACGGGACAGGTCGTAGCTGGAAATGAGCCAAGAAACGGAGTCAGCCACTACCCGGCTCAATAGAAAACCGGTGTACAACTAACAGGGTTGCAAGCGATCGCCCTTCCCCATCGGTTTCCTTCTCTGCATTCGACATAATGTTCTGGACAAATTCATCCTGATCGCCGCCATCCGCATGTTGCTCCTGTACCGATTGCCGCTCCAAAACTAATTTACACCGCATAGTGTCAGGTCTCGATACTCCTTCACAAAACAGAGTGCCAATCACACGAAACTCACAGTTTGCGATGCCAGTATAATTCAAAACCTCGTGATCTCGCAGCGTGTCACTGTCCACGTATTCCTGTGCCATTAGCCGTTCCGCTTCTTCCATGGTCTCCCTTTCTCTGTAATACCCTGCCCGTTCCACGGTCCCACTTCCAGGAGCCATATCACCATAGCCCTGCACAAATGTTGCACCATCATCAGTCAATTGAATGACCGTAATGCCTTTGCCATCTGGATTAGCGATGACTTTCACTCCGCTCAACGGTGGCCAAGGCGGGACTTTTTCCCGCTGACGTGTCAACGCCCACGGCTCGTGCAAGCGGGGGGGATACAGGAAGGAGCGAGATGGGTCATGAGTTTCTGCGAATGAAGGGTGAACGCGGAAAGGCACGAGTTGAGCGGGAGTGGATGAGGATGGTGGGCCAACGATGGACGGTAAAAGAGTTTGATCAATGTGACCAATGGATGACAGCGGAGGTGGGGGGTTGTAGCTGTATGTGAAGATGTCGCTGCGCACGCGTCTCCATAAAGTAACCTGAGCTGCATTTGCGATGTTGCGGGACAATGATAAACGAGACGTCATAGCAACGTGGAATCAAACTCCCACTTACAGTGCGCCTCAGCTCCCGTCGGTCTCCATTGAGTCAACTGCATGCCACTTGGTGGCTCACGATCGTCCGGCAACTCCCACTCCAACAATGGTCGGCGCATGTACCGCAAGTCAAACAGCATCAACCTATCGTTTGTTGCGGTAATCAAGTGAAAGGGAATGGCGTCATGTCGACGAATTGCGTGAAACCTGCTTTGATTCAGTAACATATGGACCGATCTAGATCGTGACTGGTCGAGTCAAGGTAGGTAAATCCTCTGTCTAGATCAAAAATGCCCTGGTCTGACGCCTACCCGAAAGTCCAAGAGCTCCAGTTTCTTCGGGTAGGCCACAATGACAGTGCGGGGATGCGCTGCATAAACACATGACTTCCATCGCATTGCGTACCGGCCAGCGTCCAAATTTGCATTTGGATCGGTTAAGAAAACTGATAATCTGCACACGTGTGCTTCCAATATGAACTTGCCCATCCATGATTGACCAAAAGCAAGAGAAATTCCCACCTATCATGCTCCCCAAGGCCCTTGTTCCATACACAAACCCGCCCACTTTCCAGTACAATGGCAGCTTCGCCTGGTAGCACCGGATTGAACTCGACATGCACTGGCCGTTCTTTGAACGGCAACGTCGCAAGAATGCGACTCGACAAATCGTTGTGCTCGCCGGTGGACGCTCCGGACAGACCTGTTGTCTGAGAATCGGAAGTTTGAGTCGGCTCGCCAGATGCAGTCAAGAAGGATATATATCCAAATGAACGAATGGCCATCATATCTGCGGAAATTCGATGAGATGCTGGCGAGCGCGCTCTGCAAATATGAACTGGAATCTTACGAGAGCTATTGGGTTCCTGTTCGGTATCTTCATTCAGAGAGGAAGAAATCTGCAGAATTCGATTTTTGAATGCCGTGGAAGGACGACACGGAAAATCAATCCCCCATTTGATTTGAGTTGATGATGAGGGACGCATTAGCGCCAAGTCTACGTGCCATCGGAATAGATTAAGTCCACCTTCCGCCAGCAGCCCAGACCGAAAGCAATGAGACTCACACAACTCATTCCCACACTTGCCACCAGCATACGCAAGCACCCTTTCTACGCCATCTGTCCGCACAACGTCCAATCTACTTCCTGCATATGGATCATAATAATACGATTCCTCCTCGCTGGATAGTGACTCATGAAGGTTCTCGCGTAAAATGGTGCGAGGTATGAAAGAATCATAGTTCCCGCCTTCGTAGAACCGTATCTTGAAACCATGGAAACATTGGCGGTCATAAACACGGATTACATTTTATGAGTTGCATCTGCATCTGGGGAAACACACCATGCGTTCCACATCTTCGAGAACCCTCAATTTCGGCGGAGGTGGCTCCCATATGCTTGTTCGTGGCGATGATTTAAGCAATGGTGTGGTTGGTTTCAAGAGGACTAAAGGTATTTGGTTTTTTGAATTGGCACCGTAAATCGGAAGTGTGATAAAATTACCTTCGCCATGCGGGGAGGAAAATCAGAATACCTCCGCACCTTCAGGAACGTCACAACGGAACTTCAGGGCAGGTTTTGCTGTGGGTTCTGCAGTCTCTGTGAAATACATTCCACTCAGGGTGCCGAAAGTTGTGGGGTGGGGGGTTATGGGGAAAGTCCATGACGGAAATTGGAAATGGGGAGCGTCAGAAGGAGGAGCATCAACCATCATTTATTTCTGGAGATTATCGTATGGGAACGCTGTTGGTATCGTCTGAAAGTTCGTGGCATCAGGTCTTGTCTGGTCTGAATGGCAGATGGACCAGGAGTAAAAACTCAAGCAAAAACTCAAGCACGGATTATCTCAGCGGACCGCCATGATTGCCTGACTGATTGATGGCTTTTGATGGTTCGGCTGATGGGTGGGTGGATAACCCGCGCAAGGGACCGCCAGCACCAACGTTCATCCCCCCAGACTACTCACCAGAAAACTCATCTGGACAGCTTGGCTCCCCGTGAGTTCTCTATGGTGCACACCTCGGCTATCCGATAGGTTTGTTTTTCTCGCAATGGTTGATGGGCCACTTGAGGGCCCACGCCATCCGCTTTCAGCCCCTCGCCTCACCCACGGACGCACTTTCCTAAACTCGTGCATTTGGCCCACACACTATTTTAGTCATAGCATACCCTCTCAACGCATCTCAAACCCCGTCTCGCGGTCAGCGATTGCCTGACATCCCTTGTCTGCTTTATTTGTTGCACTACGCAATCCACGTTCGCTTCCGCCTCGAATATGTCTGAAGATCGCGATCACACCTCTGAAGGCCCAGAATCGCCTACGTCGCCGACCTCGCCGACCTCGCCGACCATTACCCTCGATCACTCAGAAACATCACCCGTACCAGACGGCGACGGAGTCGCCGAAGTATCAGACGGGGAAGTCTCTTCGCCGTCAAGAAAAGCATCCAATGTCTCTGTGGCCGACGATACCGCATCTGCGGCTGATGGACGAGATGTCACACAAAACGCGGGCGAATCTGACGCAACCAATGGGACGAACGGGCATTCTGAGGCGGCGGTTGCAGGGGAGAAAAGGAAGCGAAGCCGATCACCTTCATCCGAAGCTACAAAAAGGAGGAGCAGTGAAGATGGGGGAATGAAGTTGCTGGATTCGTATCGGCCGGAAGGGGGGCCTCAAAGGAGGAGAAGCGGAAGCAGGGATCCCAAAGAACGAGAAAGGGAGAGGGATGAACGGGCTAAGGCAAGGGCAAGAAATGGGGATGACAGCAGGTCTCGAAGAGGTTGGTCGGACTAGGGAATTTATGTCATCCATTCCATATGCTCACTTCCCTGTTTGCAAATTTTAGACGATAAGGATAGGCGAGCTTGCGACACTTACATCCCAGATTACTCAAAGGCTTCTCATGGTCGTGATGACCGCAGCAGGCGAGCTGCAACAATGGGGTCGTTTCCCGCCGGATTTCCCTTCGCGCCTATGCCCTTTCCTGGAGCGGGTCCCTTGATGCCTGGGCAACCTGGGCTAATGCCCATGATGAGACCCATGAATATTTACGATTTGGCCGAGGCTCAAGGTAGGCAACCGCCCGTCGTTGCCTGGAGTTTGTCGTGGACGATTTGTTTGTGGGGTCACTGGATATCTTGACCTGGAACTTATGCGACATGTTTCTCTCCCATTTCTCGTAGGATGGAATAGAGGAAGCGGGCCTGGAAGATCAGGGCGGTCTGGTACCTCTGGGATGCCAGCTGCGGCTGGAGCACCAATGCTATTTCCGCCACTTCCCTTCATGCCTTTACCCGGATTTTTTGATCCTCGAACCATGCGCAACGATCGCGATCGAAGTGACCGGCGGGATGAACGAAGATCTGGTGGTGAGAGGGACTGGGACCGTGGGAGAGACAGATCGCCGCGGGGTGGAGACTCGCGAACTTCAGGCGGACGGAGTGACGGGAGAAATGGAAAATTGGACTCGTACAGGCCAGGCAACCGTAGCAGAAGTCGTGATCGGGACCGTGAGGGCAAAGGACCAGAGGAGGATCGTGGAAGGGAACGGGAAAGAAAAAATGATCGTTGATAAGCGGGAACTTCCGTGAACAGCAATCTTGCTAGAATACGTTTGGGGCTTATCATTGGGTGGTATTGCTTGTGCTTGAGTGGTGTACTTCCTTCGTTTTGCTTTTGCCTTTGCTTGTGCAGTGCAGAGCAGCGAATATAAAACATCTGCTGCCCTTTAGGGTTTTCAAAGGATGTCTCCACAGCTGATATAGTTAATTTGAACCATTTTGAAAATGTTAGATGAATCTTTTTCTTCTCCCGTTTGCCTCGTGCCAAAGCTTGACAGCAACCGGCAGTGCGACAATCAACGCACACTGTCCGAAAGTAAACAAAAGAAAAGATGATAAGATCATGAGCCTATCGCAGACAAAACGACCGTCCATAAGAACACCCACCAGGAAGAAGCTAGCCTGTCGGCTCCACTTCCCCTCTCCCCTTTCCAGTCCCTGCACCCGTTTCTCGATCGCCTCAATCCTCGCCATCATCTGATCCAACCTCGTCAGCACAGCCGATACAGACACGGCAGCCAGCTCCTGCACTGTCCCCTCCTCCCCGGTTTTGTCCCCCCGGACCGCCTCTTCCGCTCGCGACAATAGAGCGTTCGACGATAAAGAAGCATGGCTTCCAGGTGAGTCCGGGATGCTCGGAATCCCTCCACCTCCCTCCGACTCCACCCCGTCACGCGCACTGGCCGTTTCGGAGTTCGCATCAACGGCGGCCGGGGACGGCAACTCGATGAGATTCTGAGAAAGTTGTAGAGATGTGGGCGTGTGGTCTTCTGAATTGGATGAAGAATAGGATTTGGGACTGTCCATGTCGTCGAATGAGAAATGTTCTTCGTCATCGCTTGTTAATGGCGAGCGGCCTGATGCTTGATAATGGCTGAGGGTTTATGGACGTGAGCCAACGAGACGGTAGCTTGGTTCGGTTCGGTAAGCCTTGGGAGCAAGCCTACCTCACATCACGGACGAAAGCTTTGACCTGCTTGAAAAGGACCCCGACTTGGCGCCTAGATTGTCGGTTTTAGAAAGATGAGAGTAGATGCAGATGATCCAGAGCACACCTTTCCTCCGGAGCGATGCTAGTAGCAAGGTAAGCATCAATTTGCGCTTCACTCAAAGATGCAAGCTGCTTTAAAAGAGGCATGGCTGCGCTGATGTATCCTTGCATTGCAGCTTCCTTTGACATATCGCCTAATGCATGGCATGTTCCCGAATCAGAGGATGGCAAGTGCTTTGGGGCTAAGCGCATGCATGACTAATAAGCGGCTTTGATTTGCTGCCTCACCAAGCTTATTCCACGCATCCCACTTGTACCGACCGGCGACATCAAAAAATCCCGGCTTCGAAGTATTGCACTTTCCAACTGTTGCCTGGATCGCCCGATTAATACATGTCAGATTAAATCAGAAACGCGTATCTTGCACGCGCAAATAAACTCTAAAGGGCAAACCGCTTGTTACCTGCTTGTAAAATGCATAGAACTCCAACTTTTGCGTGTTACTGGGAGGGTCAAAGAGAAACGGGGCGGGCACCGTGGGAGCGGACGAGACAAAGGAAACGGCGCGTTCGAAAAAGAACTTTGTTGTCGAGGAGTGCATCGTATGGAGTACTTGAGTTACTTCCTTGGTCTCTTTGGAAAGGGGTAGTAGGTATTGTAAGCGGGATCGCAGGGTCGGGGAGGGGTTTCAACCAACTTTTCGCGGTTTATATGTCGGTGCGAAGGTTCGGGCAAGAACGCGACCGGCGCACGCAAGCCCACGCGATCTTCGACAAGTCGGCATAATACCGGCCATAATCTGGTCATATTTGACCATGTTCCGCTTATGCGTGCGGTGAGTCGCAAAATTTGACGAACAAGTTGCAATCCCATTCACCGACATTTGTGAAATCGGCGTTCGGTTTACTCTGTCGCCTTGGTACGCTATCGTCGCGTCGCTGGTCGTGCGAGAGTTACCGTATAGCTAGGGAGCAGGAGTACCAGTCTTTGCTCACTATTCCCTGGTCTTGTAGACGAGGATTAACCCGCGATCTCAAAACTATGAGCCAAACGACAGTTAATGGCCAACATAAGCCGTCAACGCCTGAGGATTCTGTAGTGGGCAGTGGGAAGGCGTTGCGGGCTTCAACAGGGTCTCCAGCGGTGCAAGAGCCCTCGCTGGTGACCAAGACAGTAGATATGGACCGGGAAGCGCAGCGGGCGGAACAAAATCAGGCTCTGTTCGCGCAGAGGAGAGATCACTTGCTCGGTCTCATCAACCATACAAGGGCTATTCTAGACGATCTCAGTGGCAAGGGAAGGCATTCTCTGGTACCACACTATCCCGTCACCACGTTGAAAAAGTCGGTTGAGCGCGCCTCTTTGCGCCGGCCGGAAGATGGGCACATAACTATACCCGCAGGTTCAGCAGAAGCCGAATTGCAAGTTCTCCAACTCGACCTCAAATCCTATAAAGAACCCACCCATGCATCCTCTTCGTCTCTTGCTACTTCATCCACCGAACCAGCCAACGACAATCGCCTCTTTGACCAACTACTCGCCACTAAACTCCAAGAGTGCGGACAGCACCTCGAGAAGCTCCGTACCCGTATATCGGATACCCGTTCAAAAGTCCTTGTAACAGGCGACCTGAACGCCGGCAAATCGACATTCGTAAATGCCGTCCTCCGTCGCGAAGTTGTCCCCGATGATCAACAACCTTGCACCGCTCTTTTTGCAGAGGTGGTTGACGTGGAGCAGAATGATGGGGTGGAGGAGGTTCATGGGATATCTCATCCAGAGGGCTATGACCGCACCGATCCCCGCACGTTCACTCGCTTGGATTTCAGACACCTCCGTGAAATCATTGAAGAGAATGAGGACAACTTTGAGTTGCTCAAAATTTACTGCACGGATAGGCGAGAGAAGTCGCACAGTTTGCTGCACAACGGGGTGGTGGACATCACACTCATTGATTCGCCGGGTCTGAACATTGATTCGATGAAGACAACTGCCTTGTTTGCCACGCAGGAGGAAATTGATGTGGTCATTTTCGTAGTCAATGCCGAGAACCACTTTACTTTGTCGGTGAGCATAGTCTGCTCTTTTTGATACTGCTGGGAACGCTTTGCGAAGCGCTGGGTTGTGAACAAGGGTGCTGAAATTTCGGTGCGCTGGACAGGGACGAGAGTTCCTCACCACGGCAGGGAAAGAGAAGGCGTATGTCTTCATTGTCGTCAACCGGTTCGACCAAATTCGGAGAAAAGACCGGTGTCGCAAAGACATTCTCGAACAAATCCGTCAAATATCCCCGCGCACTTACGAAGAAGCTGACAATCTGGTCCATTTCGTGAGTGCAAAGCAATGTCTGCATCAAGAAAACACGGACATGATGCCAGACTTCATCCGCTTGGAGGAGTGTCTGCGATCATTTATTCTTGAAAAACGCGCCCGTTCAAAGCTGGCCCCAGCAAAAGTCTATTTGCACAATCTCCTTTCGGATGTTGTCAGCGTTGCGCGCTTCAACAGCGAACTTGGAAAGGAGACGGCCCGCCGCATCTCAAAAGACATGCAAGACGCGACACCGGCGTACGACCGCATGCTCAAAATCAAAGAGCAAGTTCTCGATCACATTGATAAAACCATCGACGGCACCGGTGACGACGTCCAACACCGTACCGAGGACGAGTTGATTCATTTCATCGATAACCTCGAAGCGTACGCGGACGACGTCGAGTGGAGCGGCGCTTTCTATGTTCTTCAATATGCGCGCGACCTGCGCAACACCATTTATCGTAGTGCCGCGATGCATCTAAACAGGTGCGAAGATTACGCTCGGGACCGCGCCGTCGCTTGCGTACGTAACATTGAGAACATGGCGGCAACGTGCATGGACGTTCCGCCTTCAATTGATTTGGGGGTTGTAGCGAGCGCGTTTGAAGGGGATGCTGGGACGACCCAGAGTCGGAGCGCGCCGGGTAAAGGGGTAACGAAAATTGTGCCGATGGAGTTGACGGAATTCTTTGATCAGGCGGATAAGGCGGAAATTGCGAAAGAATACGTACCAAGTTTGGCGTTGATGTCGGCGGGATTGGTGGGGTACCGGAGAATGGTGTCGCAAGGATGGAGGGCGACGAACTCAATGGGAATGTCAAATGCAGGGAAACTCGCTTTCGCTGGGTTAACGATCGCAGGTATGGTTGGATGTCTGTGCTTCTGTGGTTCGGCTGACGTGCCTTGAGCGTTGCGGCCTCATGCAAATTTCCGAAAACCTTGCACAGGCATCGGGATCTTCTTCTACGTCCTTGCAGACATGAAAAACAATGTGGAGCGCAAAATCCTCTCCAAAATGCGTGCCCATCTTGCGGAGGTTGGGTTTGTCGAAAGCAACGTAGATCGCATTGCGAAAAACACCCGCCGTGTCTTGCGTTTAGCAATTTGGGACTTCCAAAATCAGTTTGCCAAAATTTTGGGAGAAAACAAAGCCAAGCGGGAGAACCAGCAGCAGGAGATTACTAAAGCTGAGAGGGATAGTGAAATATTCGCCGAGATGGAAGGGAAGGCCAAGTTGTTGGATGCGGAGGTTGAACGAATCGATTTGGAAATGGCATGAAGAACATCCAACGAGGTGGATCCCGTCAACCACGAATGGGGGGAACAAGTGAAGAAAGTCGATAGAATTCGGGTTGCTGTTAAATTAGGATTACCTCCCTTTGGTAGTATGTAGTATTAGGCTTTCATAGAGTTTCGGGTTTGCAAATTTTCTTGCAAAAGCTATGTGTAGGCCGCATTCCTTCCCAAAAATGTTATCCTTCCCGAATGTGAGCGGGAGACTATACATTAGCTTTTTCCGTGTCCGTTAGCCCCACCTGATTCATGTGCGCATGTCATCATTTCATAATCTGAAAGAAGCGGATGGTGAGGTTTACTGCTTAAAACCGTACCGCGGAATGCTTCGAGACTCTCTGCGACCACTCGAAAACCCACCATTTTCCCTTTCTTCAACGCCTTCTTCTGTGCCTCCTTGGCGGCCTTCTTTCTTTCCTTCTCTTCATACCTCCGCTGCTCCTCCGGGCTCAGCTTGGCAACCTGCTCGTCCCTTGCTCTCTTTTCTTGCAGCTTCTTCTTTGCGAGTTCCTGAATTCCGCAAGACGATGTCAAGAACAAAGTAAAGCGACGCTATTATCTATCTGAAACGGAACTTACAGCTTTGCGTTCCTCAGCCGTAGCCTTCAAAATAGCCTCCTCCGCAACCTGCCGCAATTTCTTTGCTTTTGCCCGACTCTGAGAAGAACGATCATGAGTGACGGTTCTGCACGGTGGTGCACGATTTCACATCGCATTTTTTACCTCGGCACTCAGTTTCCCGTGTTGACCCACATGATCGATGGTATCCAGTACGAGTTCGGCCTGAGCCATGAGGCTGGCTTGCTCCTCTTGGCTCAAGCGAGCCAAATTTGGCAACCGGAAAACGAATTCCAATTCTTTGTTGCATTCGGAGAGATCCTCGACCCTGTTATGCCAACAGGGAGACAATTAATCAAAAGCACTGGGTATATGCAGGAAGCCAGAAGGAAGTACTTTTGTGGTTGTTCTTGGGGCAAGTCGGACAAAATAATCCTTTCAATCAGCGGCTTTTCGAGAGGTTGCCCATTGCCCTGCTCGTCCAACCCCAATGACGACCAAATAGCCTTCTTGAAGTTGGCATCGTCCCAAAGGATCCCTGCAAATTCGGGGCTGTCCGTGTAGAGTGAGTAATATTGTTTGGGGAATCCGGCAAGGTCGCGTTTGATGGCAAAGTCGTTCTAAATGAGTACGGTTAGCCGCTTAAACGTAAACCTAGTTCCGGTTCTCGAGGAGATTCGAGGAAATCTATAACCTACCAGATCCCACCGCTCTTTCACAACCTCTGGAGCTGAACTGGTCGGCAGGATAGCGAAAATGATGGGATCCGATTCTTCCTTGTTCAATGTCGCCCGAATAGTCTACAGCACACCATTTAATCATCGCGTTGGATATCTCCACTGTCAATCAATGTTTGCATACCAATTTATCGCAAGCGCCTTTCGGTTTGAGAAGATCTACAACACGCTGAATAATATCGGTGCGGGCGGCAAGCTGTAAAGGTCATCGAAGATTAGAATGTGAAATGGACAAGGAAGACCCAACGCAAACGGGTGCACGTACGTGCAATACGCCATGAATAGATTTGACGTGCACTCGCCCAGAAAAGTAAATTAGGAAATCTCTCGGTCCGTCACGAATGAGGGAATGGCCGCTGTCTCCAATGAGGGAGAAGTTTCTTTCCCAAACAGGCAGGGTGGCTCGGGCCCTAGGAATGCAAGCGAGGGCATTAGATCAACGGGTCACCAATCTGGTGCTGATCCATGAAAATACCAACCAGTTCTTCGCAATCTCTGCGTTCTTGTTCTGGCCTGCCCGCTGTAATACAACGACCAGTACCAGACCACCCAAGAGGTAGAATTCCATTTGAAAGTCGGACCAGCTGAATTTGCTCCAGTCGAGTCTCCTTTGTCCGGGTGGGGGTCGAGGCGCCTGGTTGAAAAGAGGAGGTTGCTTCGCGGGAGTTGTGGTCTCCTCGTCCTCATCCTCCAAATCTGGGTAAAAAACGTTGCAGGTTAAGTGACCTCTGTTTGCTGGACTATATCTCGCGTATATTCTCCCTACCTTCATCGCTTTCGGCCCTTGCCACCGCCGCAAAGGCCAGTAGGACAAAAAGAAAGAGTAGCAGGGATCTAAGTGTTACTTTCATTTCGACAATTGGAACCGATCTTGATCCTCCAATCCAAGGAAACTGAAGCGGGCGAAGGGACGCAGGGTATCCGCGATAGGTTGACCAATTTGGAATCCACGTGCGCCAGCCACAGCCAAGCGCACCTGCCAGCCACCTGAGACGCGCAATTCAACCGCGTGCGAGGTTGAATTGGCAATGGTTTTTTGCCCTGAAGTCCAGATGAAGAAGAGAAGCGTCGTCAAACCACAGTAGCGGTTATACGTTGGAATAGTACAGTAGTATCCCTTCACCATAATATTTGGTGAAAGTGAAATGGAGAGGATCAAGTACCGGCAGCCCCATTTTTGACACGCACGACACGTGTTCTTTGCTCCATCCGTTTTTCGGAATGGAGTTTGTTGAATAAGTTTGGCAAGCAAGATTGCCTTTCTTTGCTATCTCTAATGCGCCTGCTTCAACCCTCCTTCCAACACTACAGTAGCACGAGAATGTACTCGACCCTAGCACATATTTCCCACGGCCGCATCTGCCTTGGGAGTATATGTCTCATGTCTCACCGTACTTGGCACACTACTGGCCTGTACTCCCTTCTTCTCTTTTTCAAAAAGTGCAGCATCGCCTTTCCGCACCAAAGTAGCTTCAACAACTTTACGCATACACTTTTCATAGAGTGTGCATGGCTGTTGACAAATTTGATTAGACGCATTCATAGTAACCGGAGTTGTCAATGGTCGCTCGGTGACGAGAACGGATGATGTGCTGCTGGAGGGTTGATGAGCTTGGGGGAGATAGCGAAGATGGTGGGTGCGAACTAGAGCGAGGCGAATGTCGTTGCGGGCCTGCTGAACTGCTGGGTCCGCCAGGAAAAACACGAGCCCCTGAAGGGCACCCTGAAGGTAGGACGCGGGGTGAGTACCAGAGCCATTGTCAATGAGGAGCTTTGCGGATGCGCCCAAACTACCTGTAGGCCCGTCATCAAATTGGCCAGAAAATACGTCCACCAAAGCGACTTTCCAGTCACATAGTCTTCCAAGTCGCTATCAATACAGAAAACCTGCGCGAAAAAGGGAACAATGCAGTACAGCGACGTCTTCAACATGGCTCGCTGCACAAGTTTTTCCGTCTTTCGTGCGTTGCCAGCGCCTGGGACACTGGCACGAGTTTGAGATTGGTTCTGGCTCAAATCTCGTCTGTTCCTGCGAGCGACGCCGCCGACTATATACCAAAAGGCGAGGGCACCGGATGCGGAGAGCAACACTGACAGAACAACCCTGCAAATAGGAAGTAAGCTCACGAAATCGCGACGCGGTACATTGTGAACCAGCAGGCGCATGACACTTTACCATCCGTATAAAGATGTCCTGAAGGCCAAAGTAATGCATCAGTCTTAAATAGCGGGAACAATTCAATTTAATTTTTATATTCCTCACCATTCCCAGGCAATCGCTTGCCCTCCATTCTCGTCTTCAGGTAGCCGAAACCAGCATTCCCCAGCACTGGTGTTACAAAAATGCATGGGAAGTTGCAAAACCAATGATCGGTGTATCACAAACGCTGGCTTACTTCAGTCCAAACCTCTGCTTCACCAGGGCCGCTATGGGTATGACCACAGCCAAACCCACCGAGCCAATAAAGTACCAATTCTCGTGCGCATTCTTTCTCTTGACCACGAACACGAGGAGCAAGTGCAAACTTATACACACGGTAAGAAATAGTGATGCCAGTTCGGAGATGATGGTAAGGTACATGACTGCGGAGCAATACGGTGTTACGGTGGATTCGGTCGATTCGGGAGGGAAGGCGGTGAGCAGGTAGAAGAGGGAGTAAAAGAAGTCGGCACAGATGACTCCCATTGCCAGACGAAACGTAATCCGAGATACCTGGATGGGTATGAGAAATCTGAGACGGCGTACTGGGTTGATTCATCAGGTTTAGCGACTAACCAGCTCGGGATACGCTTTCCGCATCCACAAGAACGTTGCAAAAACCCCAATGCACACGATCAAAGATGTAATCGTCTGAAAGGTAGGAGTTGTTTCAGACAGGTATCCAAAGCCCAGCCGTCGCGCCTCCCACAAACTTACTCCACCAACTAATGCATTTTGGATGAGGCTATCATATAGCTCGCCATACCCGTCGTCGCTTCCCTCGTCGGCCGCATTTTGGCGGCGAACAATCGAAGATGTGACCTGGAGAGACGTCAAAATCATCGTAGTGCAGGGGTTGGGTGTTCTGAGCGGTGAAAAGTTTCGTACAGAGTTTGTGACGTGAAGGGTGGGGGTATCAAGGGTATTTATTTATGGTTGAACGCGTTCCGAGATTCAATCGTTTGGAGACACTTTGCGTTGTTTGATGATCAAATCAAACTCCACGGCAATTCTTTGACCCTAAAGCTTCCCAATCACCCCGGGAAAAGGACTATAAATCGGACACCTCCACAATTTGTTACAATTTTAGGGTACCCAATCGACGAAGCGCTGGAACAACCGCGAATAATGAACCGGTACCACATGCACGTCCCCACTGAAAACAAGCGTCTTGGCGTCGTCAAGGTTGCATCCAGCCACTCCCGAGGATGCATTGTCGACCATCAACCTTTCTGAGAGGGCTGAAACGAGGTTTATGCGTGGGATACCTTGAAATGGATTTGCGCTTACACCGCCGTTCAAGCATGTTGGAACGGCGTGGCTCTGACAATTGGTAGGAAAGGCTTTCAGCATAGGGTGCATTTGGGACTGAGAAAATGCAGGATTGGTAGCGAGATGGGATTTGCTGTTTGAGCTTGAAAACGAACGAGGAAAATGTAAACTGGATACCGTCCCATTACAGCGTCTGGGTAGCAACACGCGAGACACTCCGGACGGGTCAACAATAGGAATATAGTAATTTCACCAAAATATATATCACAAGACTCTATCAGAGAAGCTTTCCATGGTCTCACTGTCAATCTCTTCACTCCCCTTAATTCTTCGTCGGCGTGGAACCGCTCCTCCTAATAGGAGCTTCATATCGCAGCCAACGGGCGCAACCGTAAGCCGTCGTCCCTTTCCTTTCCCTTCGCGCAGGGAAAGACCGGATTTTTTCAGCGCCAATGCGTTGGCGGTGTCCGCGATATTACGCAAAGTGTTCTGAACAACGGAGGGTGATGAGTCGTCAAAAGGCAACGATCAAATCTAGTGCGAAATCTTACCTCGACACGGATTAGCGTGGACATCTCATTTTGTAGTACCACAATGTGGTCTACGGATGATGGTAGCTTTGTCTGTTTGACCAGGCCCATACAGTAGACACCAGGACACCGCCACCTCACTGCATAATGGAACGTCGACCAATCTTTGATGAAAGCGGATGAGCAGCAGAAAGCGCGACAACAAGCACAGCGCACAGAAAATTATGCTGCATAGACATGCCCTACCATAGGCTTGGTGCCCCAAAACAAACAACTTTGCCAGTTCTCCGGCAGGTACTCCCGTGTTTGCCACAAAAAAGGAATGGAGGATATCACGCAAGCACACTCCGAGATCCACCTTGTCCGTCCAAAATTTCTTCCAACCGGGACGCGGCAACCCACCCGACCGGAACCCAACCAATCCCTCCACTCCGTCCACTGTGTCTTTCAGCGTGATGCGGTAGTCCAACTTCTGACCAAATACGTGGGTATTGTCCACCCCTCGTTCCGCGTTTCGCGCGGACGCGCTCCCCAGGCATGATATTTCACCTTCGTCGGCCTTCCAACATTTTTGGAGCGTGTCAATCGTCCCCTTCAAAAGCAGATTTGTAAAATCGAGTGCGATCATTCCCTCCGACGCGCATTCATTGTATTTTCGCCGGATAAGATTTCGGGTGTAGGACGTTATTGTTCGCCTACCCCGCGTCATAGCCATCGGTCACCCCGTACGAACGCGTAAATAAAAAACCTGCGGCTTACCGTATCTCGTTCACCCAGAATTCAGGATACGTTAAACGTTCTATCATATCAAGCAGCTCCTCCGGCTTCTGAGCAATCCGAGCAACTTCCGTTAAATCGTCAAAAAGTTGAATCAACTTATCCGCCTGATCGTCGCTCAACGGAGCGAGGAACACGTCTCGCGCGAAATCTGCGCGCATTTCATCAATTTCGCCTTCCGTAAACCACTCTGAAAATCACAGAGGAATCATCAAGCCCATGAGATTGACGCAAATCACTACAAATGCATTTGACCTACTGTGGACGTAGGTGTCGCCTCCGGTGACATCAATAATCCCCCACCATAGAAGGTGTTCCAGCCTATTCTTTTTTGGGATGTTCTCCCGCGCTGCCGCAACTGTTTTGCCCACATCTTTCCCACTGCTCAAAACCCACTCTGACCAAATTGTGGGCTCTGGTGCGTCCACACTGTCCTGGTCAATATCCGTTTGGATTGTTTCTGGGTTTGCTGGCTGATCAGTTTGGTCTCCATCATCGTTCTGGGAAGCTGCTGGTGTGGCTGACCGGCCGCGTCTATTGGCTGCATGGGGTCGAGATGGAGAGGATGAGGAGGACAAAGAAGCACGAATTCCGTCGCTTGCAGATAACCGTTGCATGGCTGGAGATGATGAAGTTGATGAAAATGCAGAAGTCTCATTATTTATTGGATGCTGATGAGGACCCTCGATACTCTGCTCGTCCGTGCTCTTGAATCGTTTCTCCTTTACGAAAAACAGAGTCAAAACGAGACATGCCGCGTTGAGTATTACATCAATGACGCAGTTGTCATACGGCCGTGAGAATACGCCGGCCACTTCCATGATAAACACACCGGTTGTTCAAATTCAAGCTCGTCTTCGCTGTCTTCCTCGTTCTCGGCCTCAAATTGGTTTTCTGGTTGCTTGTTTTTGTATCTGTCACAAGATGCTTTTGCATTTCGGGTAGTCATGAACTGCACCGAGTCCAAGGGGGCAATGAGGGCCAGAAAGTCGCTGCCAATAGTCACATTGACGAACCGTTTGACTCATATGGTGATGGATGCGTTCTTCTTGGATAGCCGTTCTTAACTCTTTGATCCGGCCGGTTTCTACGAGCAGCTTCACTTGTGCTCTATTGTCCTCCTATCAAATGTCGTTTAGAGACTAAAAGGCCGTCTCGGGATATCATCCCTCTCCGCAAACCTTCCCTGCACTAATGGTCCCGAGGTTCCAACTGCTCCCGCCCGCCGAGTAATGCTTTACTCTGCGGAGATGCCCAAGCACCTAACTCACTTCCTCGTGGCCTCGACTGCGTAGTGCTCACCGCTCTCCTCGTCCTCTATCCTCACCCGCACCCGCAAATCCTACATCGAGTGGCATTCCCGTCGCCCGCGCCGGAGGTGTCCTCAACCCCGCGGCCACCGCCGAATCCCACCAACGCGACAACACGGCCACCCGCGCCCTCTCCTCGTCTCGGGACCTTGCCTTCCCTCCCCACGCCCGTATATTAAGACCAGCCGACCGCAGCTACATACCTTCGACTTATCCAGGCGCGCCGCTGTGCTGATATGTTTCGCAACGGACAAACCTGTTTTTAATTTCCCAAGATCATGATAGAAACGGGATAACATGGTTCGATCGTTTTCCCAGGTGGAATCGTTGGGATGGGTTTCCAGCGCGTCCTGCCAGAATCCAACGACGCTCCAGCTCTCTGCAGCCGTGTTTTCCCAATAATCTGTGATTCAGCCGAAAGATGGGTCAAGTTATTATCAATATGAAAGGATTTGCTTTTTAACGTGTTGTTGAACGGATAGCATACTTGGTAGAAACAGCTTGCGACGCGTATCAATCGACAGGGCTACCGCCTTCTTCCTTTTACCCATCTTGCAGTGCGCTTCAGGCCGAAGGTTGTGCAATGAATATCCTTTGGAAACAATAAAAAATAACCCTTAGCGGCCTTCAAAAAAGGTCGACCGGCGGACTGGCGGATGCGGAGGTGGTCAACCAAATGCGGTGCTTTGCAGCTTGCAGTTTGTCCGAAATGTTGCTGAGCTTCTCCTGTGTATGTAAAGCGCTTGCTTCCACTGCTGAAGTCGTCTTCCAACGCACCTCCCTCTCCCGCCTGTTGAAGTCGCCTTCCAACGCATCACGGCAACCCCCTCGCCCACCCGTCCAACGCCGTATCTCCTTCAGCCAATCCCTCATTCATCTGCAGACTCGCCTGGCCACTCGCCCTTTCCCACGTGGTCTGCCGTAATGAGTGGAATCACCACCTGCCCCCGTTTCCCGGTCAACTTAGTGAGTGGTCATAGTTCTGCAGTGTCGTTCACGTAAGGATGCTGCAGACTCACGTCTGTTGTTGACTTGTAGACGTGTATCTTCGTAAGCTCGCGGTCCACATTGTTCCTTTTCCTCATCTCCACTTCTTCATAGTCGGCTTCGCTCCCCTTACCGTAACTAAAGGTACGTTCCGGGTATGCCACACAGAAAAGAGAACGGTTTGCCCCCGCACGCCGCGTCCTCTCCACCCACAAGGGTGCGAGAAAAACACATCCCACTCCCCGCCCCAGGGAGAGGAGGATCAGCCAGGGACACGCTGGACGCGGAAAGGGAGTTTATATCCAGCGGACAGGGGTTTCTCCCCCACCTGATGTACCGGGGGATGTGGGGCGTTTCGTCGGGGTCAAATCGTCTGGCCGCCTCTCACTCCCCGCCCCAGGGAGAGGACGATCAGCCAGGGACACGCTGGATGCGGAAAGGGAGTTTATATCCAGCGGACAGGAGTTTCTCCCCCACCTGATGTACCGGGAGAGGTAGGGTTCAGAACAATAAGCTCCCCGGTCGCAACTTTTGCCACCGGAGGATGGTCAGCAAGGTCCGAAAGGATCTCCCTGACGTACCGATGGGGAGCTTGGGCTGAATCCGTGGTCAGAAATGAATGGAAATGTTAGGAATATCGCAACTGCGAGGCGTTTACAACGTGCTAACAAATTTCCTTTCCTTTCGCCCCTTCCTCCAATGAGCATCATCGGCAGGTGCGGGTCGTGAAACGGAAACAACGTTAGGTGTGCGTCTTCATGTTTGCGATTGACAGGCGATGCAAGGGCTGGTTCTGATGAAAGAGGCGGGCCTGGGAAGAGGTGAACAATGGGTGATGTAAATATACCAGGAGGATCATACGTGGATGGACTCATGTGAGGAATCTGGACTGTGGGATAATTTGGAGGATGCCCATCTCACGGAGTAAGAGAAGGCCTGTGTTGCCGTCATTTTGGCAGTCTGCCGACGTTTCAGAACCCAGGAGGTTCCTCAAAAGCACATTCAATTTGCGCAAAGGAGCAGCCAGCACAACACGCAACAAGATTGATGTCAAGCGCCCATTTCCTTATTGTTTATCATTGACGTTAGGAACACGTCTATTTATCACTGTCTTCCTTTTTGTTTATCATTGACGTTAGGAAAACGTCTATTTATCCCTGTCTTTTTGCCATGGAAAGGTGCTGCGTTTCACCGCCTTTCCCAACCACAGCAAAATGTAAACGCTGGCCCAATGGGCAAGGGTCAAGTTTGTATTAATGCCTTGCATGGGCGGAACAATAGCCTTTGTCAAAAGCAACTTTCGTTGCAAAGGACGATGTCAATCAACGACTTCCCTGGGTTTCCCCAGAGGTACGTGAGGTTGCAGCGCGGGGAAGTGACCGCCGCGTGACAGACGCTCAAATGAGACTATCCGAACCAAGACAAACACGCAACCACCAATCAAAAGCAGGAGCCAGAAAGCGGCCCCATGCAAATGTGTGTGTTCTCGGACTCCCAGTCTTATTGACGACAGGGACATGTACCCAAATGTCATTGACGATGAACCGTTGTGGCAACGCAACATTGAACAGTCACAGACTGTCCAAGTGCCCACAACGCTCTATTACAACTGCCCATTACAACCCTCGCACAAAGCTCGATATCTGTCCACGGAGAAGGTCGCATTTAGTAAAAGTACGCTGGTAAACGCGTGGTAAACGCGTGGTCGTCTCGCACAAAGATTGCCGAACTCACCTTGTGGGCTGGATGCCACTGAAGTGTGCACTGGTGGTTATGAGGGGCCGGTTGCCCTGGGCAACAAGTAAGTAATGGTTGGTCGCCAACGCGTGACGTTTGGGTATCCTTCCTTGGACCTGGGTATCCGTACCAGTTGGGTTTGGGAATGTTGAAAACGGGACGGAAAGAAAACTGGGAACCCCAGTTAAACCTGAAGCTCTTGTTGTAAAAGAACTTTATAATGCGGAAACATGAAACGGCACCGGTAAGAAATGGATTGCTTGGCTTCCCGGGCCCTGCGCGAGCCAACTCCCACGCCAACACCTCACCCGCCACTACACACCGCGCGACTTCCTTCCACACACCTTTTCACCCACTTCCTCCCCAAAAACATGTCCGACAAAACAGGCAACAAAACCCAACTCTCCCCCTCCACGCCAGACTTTGCCCACCTCGAATACGGTCTCCAACTCTCGCTCCGATCCAGCACCGCGCGGATCGTCGCCGCTTACGCGTTGTCGAATCCGCATTTGACTGTGCAGTTTGAGCGGAGATGCAAGGTTGGAATAGTCTTCTCTTTATCAGTTTTTGGGGTTCAGGATTGAATCCGTCTTTTCAGGATATGCTCGTGCTGTCGTCGTGGGTGGACGCATCCCACCTCACAGGTACCAACACCGAAGAAGACGTTATCCGCCGCGGGTTCCAGTTTGTGCCGCCGCAGCCGGGAATGAAGTATGGTGTTGGGTCGATGATGGGTGGGCCCAATCCCGCAAACGGTATGCGAATTCCCACACCATGTTTAGAATCGAAGAAATGCTGAAATCGTGTGGTGAAAAAGAAAGAAAATCCGACACCCAGCAACGCACGATTCGTAAAGCCATGTTGTGTCGAATCGGTGTTGGGAGGGCGCATGTGGCGGATGAGGCGACAGCGGAGGCGTGTGCGGTGCCGGAGGGGTATGATAGTTTTTACATTCATGGTAGGTTTGGTGTGTCCTCACACGGGGACGTTGGTTTGCTTCTTGAAACGTTAATGAAATCGCTGGACGTTTCGTGATGATAGACCCGTCGAAATCCCGTGATGCCAAGCAAAATGGCGAGAATCAGTATTACCATGAGTATTTTATTAAGGGGTCGAATCAGGTGAGACGGTCTTTTCTCTTAATTGTGGTCTTTGGAGGGACGGATGTCCGCAGAGCATTTTTTCATTTTTCGCTTTCACAGGTACTTCCCGTATACCTCATCCACTATGACTACGACCCAGTCAAAGAGAAGAAGTCTCGTGAGGTAGGTTTAAGTGTACACTTCCTGTTGTCCCATCAGGTTGACCAAAAAAACATCAACGATCGACAGAGAGCCAACTGCGAAAACTGCGAAGAAGAACCCGCGACAGTCTACTGCAGCGCCGACGCCGCCAATCTCTGCAACAAATGCGACACGCAACTCCACACGTCCAAACTCGCCAGTCGGCACGTCAGGACTCACATCGGGAAAGGATCCGACGTGTTTGGTCACTGCCGACACCACCCAGACAAGCAGATCGAGTTCTTCTGCTCCACGTGTCACATCCCTGTGTGCGTGTTCTGTAAGATGGTGGGGAACCATGCGAATGGGGAGGCGAATAAGCATCCGCTTGTGAGTGTTGCCGAGGCGTACCAGGCTGTGTTGCAGGAGGCTCAGATGGTAAGTGAAAAAAGCACATTTGGTTTCAATTTGATGAAGACTGCGCACAAAGACAGCAGAAAATCTAATACAGCCAAACACCACACCCAGACAGACCCCATCCTCCTCCAACGCCGCACAGACATAACAACCCAAATCACCGCCCTCCACTCCCGCGCGACAGCCGTCCAAAAAATGTCTTCCACCCTGCACGCCTACCTCACCCAACTCTTCACGCAAGCCCAATCCGACCTCGACGCCATCGTCACAAAGAAACTCAACATCCTCCTCGGCGACGAACTCGAGTTGCGGCGACAGTTGGAGGAGATGGATCGGTTGGACCAGTTTGTGAATTATCAGAGGAACGGGGACGCGAATTTGTTTTTGTTTGGGTGGAGTCGGCAGCAGGTGTATAGGGCCGAGTTGCGGGATTTTAGGTTCTTTAGACGGGGGATTGATGTGGGCGTTGATGCGAAGGTAACAGTGGGCTTTTTGGCTTCTTTTGCGGGTCTGGGTTCTGAGGCGGTTCTAGGAATGATATGGGATCAGAGTTGACATTTTCCTCTTTAATTGCATAGATTACAGGCTCGATCTCCGTCGTGGTGGATTCCGACCACGCTTCGTCCACCACCACCACCACAC
>JADGKA010000142.1:0-35131 GCA_027604605.1 Borealophlyctis nickersoniae | reverse complement strand
CCAGCTGGCGCGCAGTGTGTTTTACTAGTAAATTACTAGTAAACGACGCGTCATCCCGAACATTTTTTTTGACCCATGGTACGTCTCGCGGCGGAGTATGGTGATACGGAAATGGTACAACTCCTGCTGGAAAAGGGGGCGAATGTGCAGGCACAAGATAACGGGGCCTTGATTGGAGCGGTGCAGGGCGGCAATGTGGAAGTTATTCGCCTGCTGTTGAAGGCAGGGTCGGACGTGCACGCTCAAGATGGGAAGGCCTTGGGCCACTTGGAAATTGTGGAACTGCTGTTGGAGAATGGGGCGCATGCCCTGCTTCTGTGCAACTTTACGAGACGACGGTCTTGGCCAAAGCAGTAGAGAAAGGCCACTTGGAAATCGTGAACGTGCTGTTGGAAAATGGAGCAGATTTCCACGCTTCTGTGTGGCATTGTGGCCTGTTCACGACGGTGTTGGGTATAGCGGCAACGAAGGGCCACTTGGAAATTGTGCAACTGCTGTTGGCAAATGGGGCGCGCGCCTGTGCTCCTGTGCAACTTCACAAGGGGGCCAAGATGGGTCAGACGACGGTCCTGGCCAAAGCAGTAGAGAAGGGCCACTTGGAAATTGTGAAATTGATGTTGGAATATGGGGCAGATGTCCACACTTCTGTGTACGATCGTGGCCTGTGTACGACGGTGTTGGGCATAGCGGCAACGAAGGGCCACCTGGAAATTGTGAAATTGCTGTTGGAAAATGAGGCAAATGTCAACGCTGTTGTGCAACGTTACGAGGGGAACACGACGGTGTTGGGCATAGCGGCAGCAAAGGGCCACTTGGAAATTGTGAAATTGCTGTTGGAAAATGGGGCAGATATCCATGCTCAACATGAGGAGGCATTGCATTTGGCCGTGGCGAAGGGCCATTTGACTCTTGTACTGCTGCTGCTACAGAATGGGGCAGATGTCCACACTTCGGTGCGGGATCGTGGGAGGCGCACGACGATCTTGGCAATAGCGGAAGAGAAGGGCGATTTAGAAATTTTGGAACTCTATCGGAGGCTGGGGCGGACGTGACCTAGAAAATGTGAAACTGGTATTGAAAGCTCGGGCGGGTGTAGGAGTACAAGATGTATTTCGATTAGAAGCGAACGAAAGGAGGAGGATGTGCCATGGGAATAAATACATTTGTACACCAAAAGTCAGTTTTCATGCAAGAAAAGCGATTTATTTTTGCGACTATTTACATTGCTCGTCCAAAATATCGGTAAACCCAAAATCACAGCGGCGAATGCATTCCCCTAAAAACCGAAGAAATCCGTCAGCGCCTCCAAAAACCCGAAAAAGAAACAGAACCACCGCCCGCGCCAGGGTCCTCCTACTCACAACTTGGTATTAAACTCCAATTTGCACCTCTTTTGAAACCTCGCCCACTCCCTCCCATCATGCACCTTCACGAGCTCCTGCACAGGCACAATCAACACCGGTCCACCCACAAACGCCAGTACGTACAACCACCACGGTAAATCTTTCAGCGAGGCAGCGGGTGACGTGTATGGGCGGGACACGGATACGGCAAAGAAGGCGAGTTGGAGGATGATGGCGAGGAGAGAGGTGATCAGCCAGGGTTTGTTTTGGTAAGGTGGGTTGGATTTGAGCGGCGTTACGCGGGTGAGGAATGTTGCTGATATGATGACTGTTTTCGATAAGAAAGGAGAAACGTTTGGGTCTTAGCGGTCAGGTGGAATTTGAATTCAAGATCCGAAATGAATGATATGCATACTTATATAAAACAACCACGCAAACGCCGTGCAGTTTTGCGCATACAACAGAGCCCACTGTTCCGCCTCTGTCAAATGCATCCAAGACGTCTCGCCGAATTTGCCAAACACACTCGTTGACTCGGTTCCCGTCAAAAACCGGGATAACGACCTGTGGTGATTTGGACGTAGATTTAGACGTAATTCCAATATGCAATAATGGCAGGCCCCACACCCACAAGATGAAGACGGCTATGCAAAGGATAATCGGAACCGAGAACCGCGCAGCCCAGTACCAGAAAAATCGCCAGCGGTCTCTCAAATGATCGTTATTCTTGACTGCAGAAAAACAAAAGTGTTCCGGGTTAGAACTCTCATTCGCCAAATCTCAAAACATGTTTCAAAGCAATAGCCGCCAGTAGCGCGCCAACGTTACGCACCAACCATAACAGTCATAGCATCATCCGAATGCGGAGTGAACAAGAATGAAAACGAGACGATGGGAACGAGGATCCATATCAGCCACATGATCTGGTAACCTGAAAGTATGGGCGGGAGGAGAAGGCAGTATGATAGCAGGATGATGAGGGTGAGGGAGAGTTGACAGCAGAGGTGGAAGAAGAACCCCTTTTGGATTTGGAAAGAAATAATGCACGGTCAGAAGCGAGGATGGAAGTGCAAGACAAGCGAAAGTGTTTATTTTATTTTTTCTTACCTGCCGCCCGTTATCAGCAATGGTTCTCGCCTCGCGGATAATCTGGCTGAGACTGTATATACTCGTGTCGCTATGCAACGACAACGCGCAAGGAACCGTGGCAAACATGGCGCCGACTACAAGTGGAGCTATGGGGCCGTTATGGGGTGCACCACGGCTCTTTATGGAACTTAACGGGTCGACGGAGACGCTAATGTCCGCCTTTAATACACATTAGCGATTGCAGAAAACTCATACCTGAAGACAATGACACCAAGAAAACCATACCATTGCAAAGCTATCCACATTCATATCATTCAACGAACTCCCCACACACAACACCACCTCCCCATGCTCCTGAAAGATGCGCACCATCTCTCTGATGGAATACGGTGAGCATTCTGCAAACAACGATACGTGCAGCGGCACATCGTCCACGTTCTGGATATGGTCGCGGATGTTTTCAACCCCGCGCGGGAGTTTGGCTTTCATGTCGTGTTCTTCTAGGTAGCCGGGACCGGGGCCGTCGGAGGAGGAGAGGAGGATGCAGCTGTTCCAGTCTTGCTCGAGGCCCAAGCGTTCCGCGTACGCTGATTGAGGACAGATTGGGGTGTAAGCTCAAGAGATTCCGGGGTGGACGGGGTTTTTCGGATGTGTGTACCTTTGCTTTCCCGTTCCGGCGCGGATGAAAAGTACACGAACCGAATTCCAGCCAGACCCATGTCTTCGATAAAGTCGATGATGTTCTGCACCATATTGATGTCAAAATACCGCGCAACACTGCAAACAGACTGTTGCCCTTCGACTCTATAACCCACCGCCTTTGGTTGGAACGAAAAACTCGCCATCCCAAGAAACGTCTGCCCCTTGACAACTTCCTGATACACCGCCTTTTCCTCGACACCCCTCATCGCATGGGGAGCATCGATGCGACTCAACACTTTCCGCCGTGTGGGCCGCATTCGTAATCGCGCTAGCGGACGGGACGAGTACGACAATTCACCGATATCTGTAACGCTGGTGGTGGGCGAAGGTTGTGCCGACGTGGGACCGGACGCATCAAACGGTTCCAGGAGCTCTAGGTACACCGGTGCGGAAGGGTTCGTGTTGAAGAGGAAAGGTAGGGCAGCGGCGTTTTGGATCGGACGGTAGGAGTAGGCTACGACTTGGAAGTCCATGATGATAGCGTTTTGGTAGAAGTCGTATATGCGCTTTTCAATCTGAAAAAATGGATGACAGTAAATGCGTAAGTGGCAAACGCGAGGATTTCCAAAACAAGCAATAGCCGCCTACGTTTTCAGTGATATCCCCCAATCCGCCACCATTCCAATAGTCCCCGCAACATTCCAAAACAACTTCCATAGATCCTTCAGAAAAGAGTTGAGTGGTCCCTGCATACCACGGAATGCTGTATAATCCCATTTACATTATTAGACCAGCGTTTTGATGCTCAATGCCTACCAGACGATGTTTCCTCAAAAATCTGCGAAAACAAGCTAGGAATCTCAAAGTGATAATCCGTTAGCTGCCCCACGCTGGCGTGGCAGGGTGCAAACGTTTGCACAGCTTTCCGCATATTGAATGTCGTCAAAGCGTCGGTGGTGAAGCCGATTTCTCGACCCAGCTGGCACATGCAAGCTAGTTCTCATTAGCAAAGAAGAGAGCGTGTGTAGCATGGGGCCGCACGCGGTAAAGGCTTTGGATGCGGCTGTTCCTTACTCTGGCGGGATGCTTTCACACGTCCGTGCAAGTGCATCTGGTTGGATTTTCGGTGGAGTTCTGGGCGGCGTCGTCCCGTGCGGGCTCCGCAATCCGTGTTTAGGAGGATATTCAGCCCCAGGGGTTTCAAGTGTCTAGTGCAATATTGCGGGTAAATCACGAGGCAAAACCGGTGGGAGACTTATCCGGAGGTGGGAGCGACGCTTCCTTACGCCATATATTGCATCCAATCTCTGTCCTCGAAGCGGACTCCAGGCTCGGAAAGGTCAGTGGCCACATCTAATAGTATTGGATCTTCCGATTCATTCAGCAGAAATAATTGCTCAACGCTGGGAATGGGCTGCTATCACGGAAAGTGGTATCCCAATACGGGAAATTACAAACATTGCTGCCACGAAGGTGAGAACATCTGGGACGCACCGCAGAGATGGTCCCTTCTCTGTCAATGGCACATATTACTGTTGTGTTTGCCAGTGAATCCACCAAGCCAGTTGTTCGCGCAAGGAATGTGATGTCTACTTTGACGAGTTGATCAACAAAACGTTTCCATACAGCACCTGTGTTTTTGCAATTGAATAATCAGGCGGACATTATGATATTTCTTTCAATTAATGTACAAATTCCATGAGAATGTCCTACCCCAATCGACCCCAAGATCCTTCATGGGCGGCGGCGCCGCGTCAAACTCGTCAACGGATTCCGTATCCTCAAATTGCGTCTTGCTAATTTGCAATGCATCAAACGTGGATAAAATGTGTGCATTGCCATAGGTTCTTGCCACCAGTATCAACGTAGGAAGCATCAGCGGAAGGAGCGGGAGCACAGCATACACCGGCAGGGCCAGCAACATTTCCGTGGCTTGATCTCGTCTTTGCGGATTTGATGCAGCTGGAATGCCATAACGAAGCGCATTGATAACCAACGCCATCGCCAACACAATCCACAGACCTCTCCTACTAAACATGACCTTCAACACGTTGAGTTGCTGTGCGAGGACTGTTTCAGGCCTTTTGAAGTTCAGCGCCGCCTTGAGCATATCCCTCAATGGCGTCTCCGTGACTCGAAAGTGGAACTGTCCTTCGTTGAGAGTGGCTCGACGAAATACGACGGGATCGGTTGGGGTACCAAACAGCGAAGGTTTGAAAATTTCTCCTTTTTCCAAAAAATACTGCGGTGCCGCTTGCCCAGGCGCAATGTCGAAATGACTGTACACATATTGTATGCGACAAGGAGCAATGTCGCCGTACGCAAGCTGAATGACATCATCTTCCACCAGCAAATTGAACGGAATGGTATAGATAGCCCTATCTCGTATGACGCGAGTGACTGACACGGTGGGGATTGCAGTGGGAATGCGCAAGTCCTGTTACTATGGGTGAGTTCCGAATGGCCTAGCACGGGCAGGCCACCAGCCCCCTCACCCGACCTGTTTATGATTGATTCCGTTCTGGCGTACTTCGTCCACAATCGATTGGATCCGCATGACCATCTCAGTGGCAGTTAAGCGTGCTTCGCGTCTGTGCAGCCATATGTTCCATAGTACAATAGCGATGAGGAGGCATCCTTCTACCAGTGCACCGGTCGCACGATGTTGATATGGACTGCTGACTATCACAGCATGCACATAGTAGGCAATCAGCGCCAAAGCCAGCACCAGCGTGACAATGGAAATAGTTCTAAATATGCTCGTCCAAATGGCTAAGAACGAAGGCATCGTCAAGATGGGAGCCGGCGCGTGTCACTTTCTCTTTCAATAGCAATCCCAGCTAAACAAAGCATGCTCGGACCACTCACAAAGTTTTTCTAATGCTGTCTTCCTGTGCTCCGCCAATATCTCGTCCGCCGTCGCCAGCAGCCGCCTGCAGGAATGAAAAGGCAATTTGTTGGCGGCACGGCCTAGCAGCGCCTTTGCAGAAACCCAAGCACAACGCGCCGTATGCTGACCTTAGTGCCTCTTCGGACGATAGGTGATGGTATGCCAAGTATCTGTCGTCCGCGGGCACGTTTGCGTTGGAGACCTCGAGCGAGGGAGAAGGTCGCAGTTGGTTCATTTCGATTTCCGTCTCTGGAACGCGGAGACGCGCGACGCCAGCTGGAGGAGGAATAGCACGGCTTTCTGCCAGCTGTTGATCACAATCTGGAGGGCGAGCATGGTCTTCTGGTAAGCCATCTATATCGATGGTTGTCTCCAACGCCGGCATCTGGATGGACGATGGAATGCTGATCTTTGGAACAAGGTTGTTGAGTTGAAGGGCAAGCCACACCCAGCCGCGCCGGTTTGAGACGCGCCCTCTCAGATCGGACCCGACCGCTCCTCGTTCCTCCACAGCCTCCACTTTTCGCATGTTGCTTGACGTCTCGAGTTTCTTTCATCAACAAAGCTTCGAAGTGTTGCCTACCCATATCTGACCACCTCGAGACCTCCCCATCTCCAACGAAAAAAATGTCGTCCGAGCCTCCCAAGTATAGCGACACCCAGCCCACACCAACACCGTCCATGGGCGTCCCAACAACCGTATCCACCTCGTCCTCCAGCCCCTTCTCCTGCTGCGCCGACTGCTGTTCGTGCTCGTGCTGCGGAGACAGGTGCCAACAATGCGGGAACGATCTGAGCGGGGCCGTGTGTGTGGGCTGTCTTGCGACGTGCGTCGGGGCCTGTTTGGAGTGTGGGAGATAATTTGGAGGGCAGGACGGCTGCTGGTGGTGGGACGGAGAAGGCACAGAAGGGCGGACGGAAGAAGGTTGGGTTTGCAACATTTGCGGGTTATTGTATATACAGTTAGAGGAGATATTTTGTGCTTTATTTTGGTTTATAGTACTAGTCGATATCGTGCAGTAACACTACTCAAAGTAAAGTGAAGTACCAGAATCGTGTCGCTTCTTGAGCTGGCAGTTCGCGGTAAATTGTTGTAATTGCATGATCCTCGCCTCCAGTAGTAGATACATCATACCGTAGATAGGTACTAACTTGCATATCGTAGAACGTTGAAGTTTGGGACAAAGACCAACACCTCACTTCCATAATGCAAGCCACAGCTCAAGCATCAAATGAAGCCAGACAAGCCAAGTCGCAGCCACCAACCCAACCATTTCGAGGTGACCTCCATGCCGTCCAAAGGCACTGGCTGCTCTTCTCCCATCGTATAGCGCCCAATACAGATAGTGAATAGCCCCTTCGTGCCTACCTTCACGCCCAAACTCCAGTGTCTAGAACCCGTGGTCAATACTCTTCTGTTGTCTTACCCGTTAGGGAGCGACACGATCTATCCATCTTCACTGTTCAGTTTGTGGTCAAAGTTACCCGAGCCTCATCGACATCTTTGAAAGTTCTTCATATAAACACCTGGGAGGATGCGACAAGAAGTCCGCATTCTACTAGTTGGTGATGGTGTGTTTCCCGCTGGGCTTGTCTCACTTAGATACCTATTGGTGTTCACAATCGCTGACTTCGCTGACCGGCAGACGGCGTTGGGAAAAGTGCCTTGGTTGGCTCCCTTATCCAGGAGAACTATATGCCAAGTGTGAGATGAAAACTCGTGAAGCATGCCTTTGCATTTGTCCGTTCCTCAAGTTTGACAAATATAGGTCCAACACGTTGTTCCTGAAGTCACCATTCCTGCAGAATGGTCCAAGGGAAAGGAATCTACCCGCATAGTCGATTCCTCTGGTGAGTTTGCACGAATAGTCTTCCCTTCGTGTGCCTGTTGGTTCCCGAAGCGTCGCTTTGTCTCAAACGTATGGTCTCGTGCAGCTCGCCCGGAAAACCGTGAACAACTGGAGGCCGAAATTCGCAAAGCCGACGTTATATGTATAGTCTACGCTGTGGATAACGCGGAAAGTTTCGATCGCGTCTATCAATTCTGGCTTCCCTACATCCGGAAACTGGGCCGTAATGTAGGCACTGGTATGATGGTCCGTTCGGGAGGGCGAACAGTTGCTGATAGCTCCTATTTGATGCGTTTCAGGTTCCTGTGGTGCTGGTGGGCAACAAGATTGATGTTCGTGGGAAGAATATCATGAACCCGTCTCTTGAGGAGCAGATTATGCCCATAATGAACGAGTTTAAGGTATTTTCGTATGCCATGACTGACTATCGCGGCAAGTATCATAACTGGACTTGCAACGAAAATGACGATTAGGAGGTCGAAACGTGTGTCGAGTGCTCCGCAAGGCAGCTACTGAATGTGTCCGAAGTATTCTACTTTGCCCAAAAAGCCGTCTTACATCCGACCGCCCCTCTGTACGATTCTCGTGAGCATGTATGAGTTGTTGTGGTTTTCGGCGGTACTTCCATGGCCTGCTAACAGCCCTGTAGACCCTGAAGCCGGCCTGCATTGACGCGCTACGACGCATTTTCAAACTTTGTGACCTGGATAAAGATGGGCTGCTAAACGACGATGAAATCAATGAGTTCCAGGTAGGTGCGCGGGTGTCAAGGGCTTTCACATAGTTTATTTTACTCACAGGATATGCCGCGCGCTTATCCCAGAATAAATGTTTCGGAACACCATTGCAAAGGCAGGAGTTGGAAAGTGTGAAGGAAGTTGTCAAAGAGAATGAACCTGAAGGAGTGAGGGACGACGGTGTGACGGAGATTGGTACGAGGCGACATTTATTGTGGGTGACCTCGCGTGACAGTGGAACTTGACATTCTGTGGCACCAGGATTCCTGTTCCTGCATACTCTATTCATCCAAAGGGGGCGACTTGAAACAACATGGACGGTATTGCGGCGGTTTGGGTACGGGGACGATTTATCGCTCCGGGAAGATTTCCTTCTCCCTCCGTAAGTCAGGAAGCAGTGACATGTATGGTGATTCAGGCAACTGATGGAGTCGTAATTCCTAGAATCGAAGTTCCTCCAGATTGTTCAGTCGAACTGAGCAGTGATGGATACAAATTCTTCATTGAACTGTTCCAAACTTTTGACCAAGTATGAATGCAATGACATGCAATGCGACAAAGAACTCCGTGGATTGACTCCCTTTCATCACAGGATAAGGACGGTGCATTGAAGGACGCGGAGCTGGCCGAGCTGTTCAGCACCGCCCCCGGCAACCCGTGGGATGGGACCGGCTTCCCTGAAACGACCATCACAGACGAGTCGGGTGCCGTCACGTTGCAAGGTTTCTTGGCGCAATGGAGGTAAAACCAATTTGCGTGGAAACCAAAGAGATTGGAAGTGTCACTAACATTCATGTGCTCCAGTATGACCACCCTGCTAGATTATAAGACCACCTTGGCATACCTTGCGTACTTGGGATATAATGGAGATACCACCACCGCTCTGAAGATAACGAAGCCTCGGAAGGTGGATCGGAAGCGGAGCAAGGTTCAACGAAACGTGTTTCTGTGCTACGTCTTTGGGGCGACGGGGTCAGGAAAGGTATGGGCGACTCATTGTTGTATGTTGACGATCACCAAATCAATGCTCAATGAATTGCCATTAGACGGCGCTGTTGAAATCGTTTGTGAAGAAACGGTTTGACGAGACATATGTGCCGACGACCAAGCCATATGAGGTGGTAAATTCTGTCGAGATGGGAGGAATGGAAAAGTATCTTGTGGTACGTTTATTTGGCGGGTTTGGGGAAAGAAGTGAAACGCACTGATGTTCTCTGACGCCTTAGATGCAAGAAATCGGACCCAAGCTCGACAGTGAAATCCTTCAAAATCGCAAGAAACTTGAAGCGTGCGACGTACTATGCTTTCTGTATGACTCTGGCGACGTCAATTCCTTTGCTTACGTAGCAAACCTAAGGGTAACGGTTTTCAGACCCACGCACGGTTCTCCTAGTTGCGTGCTGACCAGAGCTGTCTTCATTAGACCCGCTGCGAAATCGACCACCTCCCCATTGTTTTCGTTGCGACGAAATCAGATACTGACCTGGTCCCTCAACGCTACGAAGTGCAACCAGACATGTACTGTCGAAATCTGGGGCTAGCGGTTCCTATCAGTGTGTCGCTAAAGGACAATGTGACGGCGGAGCTATACCAAATGTTGGTTGGAGTCGCTATGGATCCGTGAGTATCTTTTTTTGCATTCCAAATTTTTGTGTTTTAAGACGGCGCACTTTTGAAACCCGCGTGTTTCCCCGCGATTCTGACATCCTCATTGACGTTTACCTAACTTGAACGCAAAACTATTACATACACAAACACAGTGGCGTAGCGATTCCTGGGACAAACAAGCTCGGTGCCAACTCTCGAGTGGTGCGTTACATGACCGTATCGGCGGTGTCCGCGGCAGTGGTGATGTGTTTGTTGCTGGGGTATCGGGTATTACATAGACAAAGCACGTGAAATTGTAAACGTTTTTTAAAAAACAAACAACAATACAAATGTCGTCAATGGGGTCTGCAAACATGCAGTGTGGGTACGATGTTCGGTTTTGCAGTATTGCACTTGTTGTTATGCTACTGGTTGAGCGTTTGGATGAAGGGTCCCCATAATGCTCGTGTCGCAGGTGGTGTAAAAGACGAGAGCCACCCCCGCTGCCAAGAATCGCAATAGCAGAAAATGGATACGATTTTGAACAAAACGGAATTTTTCATTTTTTTGGCTTCCCTCCATCCCAAATAAATAAAACAAGTCCTTGCTCCGCAAGGCCGTTCCCTCTACGTATGTACACCACCTACGCCCACCGCAAAAACCGGCGTTTTATTGGCCAAGCACATTATCCATCCCTGTCATGGGACTATCCACCGATCCACTTTCGGCGCGCCGCCGAGTAGTGATATGCCTACTCCGCGTCCTGGGCAATTTGGACCTCGCCGCAGGGGTGGGTGGTGCCTGTTTTGCCTCAAATTTGATCGGAGTGGGCGCCGACGAAGGCATATCCTCCCCGCTCTCGTCATCCCACTCGTTTGAAGTGCCGTTCTCCTTGTGCTCCATAGGACCCCCGTCCTCATCGAACCCATTCCCATTGACATAGCGGTCAAACTCTGAGAAGCCTTCTGGTGGTGATGGTCGGCGAAGGCCTGTGGCACCATGTTCCCGGAATTTCCGGAGAATTTCGTCATGGCTGGGTGTTACCTCCCAAGTTTGCGGAAACCTACGGAGAAGGCCCATGTTAAGCGGCTGATTTTTCGAGAATCTCTTCCACAATTGCCATATGACACAGCCAATCGCACTCACCTGAAAACCCTCTTCCTCGGCGTCTTTCCCGTGGGTTCGTCCTCCGCCAGTCGCTTACAGTTTATTTCATTCTTTGTTCTCGCAATCACACTGATTGCTTCCGTGCCCAAAGTACCCGTTGTCGTGCTTTGCTCGGCCAGCTAATGTGGCAAGAGTGAGACCTAATGAATTACTCTGGAAATCCGTCCAGCACAAGGCTTACCTTCTCTTGCCACGATCCCAATTGCTCTTCACCATGATCCCGCATGCCAACCATTTTGGAATTTACCGCGCCAAATGCGTTCCTTGTGGTCTGATCGAGGATTGATAAGTTGTCCGAATGTGTGGCACCAAAGGTGTTGGACATTTGAACGGCTGCACGATTAATGAAATGTCCGAAGATGCGTGAGATATGTGGACGCATGTACCGGTCCTTGCAATGATACATACTGGTTTGTTGCCGATGTTCAATATTGTCGACGCATTCATCAACCGCCATGGCAGTGCCGCCGATAAGGTCCACCACGGACGTTTCAAGAGCGTTGCATTTGACTGCAAATCCGCAAACGGTCTCGTCCATCGCCTGTTTTTGCAATGTGAGATTCCAGGACAAACCGCTCACAAAAATGAGACGGGGTTAAAACACGTACACTAACCTTTGCCCCGGCATCCATCTCCTCTTGCATCGTTCCAGCTCCCCCCATCAACTTTTCCACAAAGGCCAACTGAGTTTCCACGCTGCCTTCCATGTTACGTTGCTCAGCTTCAGTAAACGTATGCAATCGCTTTGTCTGGCGATCTCCGTTTTCGCAAGCAGTGGACACGATGCGCTCGACTGCCTCGTCTTGCTGAGCAGTATATGCGGTCAACAGTCTGTTCACGTCCGCTAACAGTGCATCGCGAGACTGAGTCGAGGTTTGACGATGATTGGCAAGAGTCTGTTGCAGGTTGGCGTTTTGTGCCCGCAGGGCTGAGATCTATCGCATCTCCGTGAGTATCACGCGCCAGGTGCGCCAACCATAAGAGGATAACCACCTCCTGCTGCATGCTCTCTTCAACCCCCTTCTGAACTCTGCGCTGATGTTCAATTTGTTGGGCAACATGGGCTTTAACCGATTGCACCAGGTCCGTCATATAGGACTTCAAGGTGGCGTTCCAATCTTGCATCTGTAGGTTTGTCTTTGAGTATTGCTCCTTCGTTAAAAGCAGCGCAGCTTGGTCCGCAGCAACGCACCTCTGTCTGATGCTTTGCCACCACCTCTCTCAAAACCGCAAACATGTCGCCATGAATTCGCTTGGATTTCCTTTCCCTCTCCTTGACGGCGCTTTTCAACCCCCGCGCAAGGGTTACAATCTCTTCTAGCTCTTTCGTCATCTCCCGATCATGCGTCTGCACACCCTCAAGTAATGCCCCGCTGCGGTTCGATAGTTGGTCCATTTGGGAACTAACCAACGCCTGACTTGAGTCCCATTCCTAGCGAAATATCGGCGAGTGGTTAATTTCGCCGGTTTGAGTGAATCGTCGCTACGCATTCCTGCCTCACACCTGCGCCTGTTGCTTCATAAAGCCGCCCATCTGCCCCGCAACCTCTCCCAAAAACTGTTCCGTGATATGACTAAACGACACCATCCTCGTTTCCAATTCCGACATTTCGGAGAGCAAAATGTTTTGAAATTGCTGGAACAGGCCCATGTTCTCCATTTCCACAGCGGACTTCCGGTCTGAAAATAGAATATGGTGAATTTAAGCAACTGAAGTTGTATCGCAAAAGCAATCTACCGAGTTTTTGATGCAACCCTTCCACATCATTCACGCTCGATCGCAAGGTAGAAACCAGGCCCGCCGCCAAAGAGTTCAGTTTCTTCTCTGTATATGCATGAGCGCTATAAGAAGATGGGTGATCAGTTTTTTGTGAGCGAGGAACAGCCCCGCGAGGACACTTACTCCGTCAACACCTTCTGCTCTGCCAAACTCTGCTGCAAAACCTTCATTTCGTCCATCGCTCGCTCAACCTCCTGCTTCTTTTCTTCAAGTTCCTCCTGATACGAACAAGGGTTGATCATCAGCCAACATAATTTTGGCCCAGCGTTATCAGTACGGTACGCACCATGGCAGCATCCAGTTTCGAACTAGTATCATGCAACAACTCCATTTGCGACCGAAACTTCTCTTCAAGGTGTTTCAGCCGCTCCTCTTTCGCCAAAACATCTTTGGAAACTTCTTGTAGCCGGTCTTTGCGTCCTTGATTTTCATCAACCAGCGTATTATACGTCTATATTGCTCATATGTGAGATTTTAGGCAGCCAATTTTCAATGACAATATGGGTCAATCACCTCGGGTGTAAGGAAAATGCCATTCTTCTCTCGCGTCGCCTAAAGATAGAAATTGAATGAGTAACATTCTTTCGCCAACACGCGGCAGTGGACGTCCAACCTGCAAGTCCGCCTTCAACCTCTCAATCTCGTTGATGTATTCTCGGATAAGCGCCTTCTTTGTCATCTTTTGATTTACTTCCGGTTTGTTGCGAATGTTCTTTGCCCGGTGAGCATATTCAAGGGTAGATGTTGTTTCCTCCAAATTGCTTTTTGCAGGGGAAACTGTTGATGGAGATTGTCAAACCGCAGGCCTTAGAAAGGGAGAGTAGACAGAAGTCACCCACCAGCCGCAATGAGACACGTTTTCGTCCGGCCGCCTGATCAAAATTTGGTCCACCTTCAGAATGGGGGGTTTTGAGCACCGGCTGAAGCGCTTTCACATACCCAAGGAATCTTGAAGCAACCGCGTCAATTTACTCTCGCGATACGGGATATGCGGACTGCGATCCACCAGCGCGTTGATGACTCTCCCCAATGTGAGCAAACTCTGGTTAATCATCCCAGCTTCCACTGCACGCTGAGCTCGTGCACCGGATCGTCCAATATTCTCGGAACCAGCAAGATCAACGAGATTTAATTTCCCGACCTGCATCAGACAGTGAGATCAACATGGTCACCGAAAACTGCACTTTCTCCACAATAGATGGTACCTTTAAGAGTTCCTCGCCATCGGGAGTACTTTCTTTCATATGTACAGTGATGGAAAATATGCAATGAGATCGACTATCGAAGGGTTAGGAAACAATCAGCAACCGGAATTATTGCAATTATTGTTGTTGGCAACTAGGGAATTGCACCTGGAAACCTCATTCATTTTTGTTGAGGCAATCTGTCTCTTGTTGGCTCCTTTCTGCAAAACCGAAATCACATCCGCAGCATTCTTGACCAACAGCTCTTCCATCCCCTGCACCACCACAGATCCTTTACGCGATAGATCTTCGTAAATCCGGAGTTTCCGGAAGTCGTCTTCAGATGAAAGTAGATCTTTGAGTTCTTCGTTGTAAAGCTCGATATACTGAAAAGAATAAGGCCAGTCAGTGTAAATGATATTTCTATCCGCGCAAAAGTCCCGGCAGGCGTACAGAAACGCGAACGGAGTATTCGGCGGTCTCACGCTCAAGCGCGTCAAAAAGCGAGTATAATGTGCGAGGAATGATGCCCGCATGCAGGCCGCGTCCGGCCTCGAGATCTCCCTCCATAGTATAGGTTTTTCCAGCACCAGTTTGCCCTACGTTGGTAATCACTCTGGTTAGGCCAACTGCGTGAAGGAACACTGCATGTTTTCGGTCTATGCTCACCATATGCAAATATAGTGCAATTGTAACCCATGCGAACCTGAGAAGCAAACGGTTAATTTGCCGTCCACCCGCTGCAAGTACCGAGACTGTTAAGTCACCTCGTCCAAAATGGGCACCACCACGTCGTCAAATATCAGTGTTTGGTCCGCTTCGGGTCCAAACACCTTGTCAAAAGTGTAAGTTTTGGATGTCACCTCAGAGCTGGACATCTTGACGTGTAAGTGTGCGCCGGTCGCTGTGACAGCTACCGGGCTGTTCTCCTTGATTTCCTTCGCATTGCGGGGTCTGGTGGAGACACGTGTATGCGCGAGAACATGGGTAGGGTGAGCATAGTGACAATAAGAAGAGCAAGTGCACTTCAAGCACTGACCTCAGACGAACCACCACGGTGATATTTGTCTCTGCAACGTCTCGAGAGGACATGCTGTGTGCCGCGCAGAGTTTGATGGGGGTTGGGTTTCTGGTGCGTCCTTCCAAAAGCAATGCAGAGGGACCGAACGGAGGACGTGTTTGGAGACTTGTGTTCAGCGTCTGTTTGTCTCTCTGTGTCGTGGGAATTGAGCTGTTGGGAGGAAGGTGAAGCAAAGAAACTTTCGAGTTGGCTGGAGCTGTTCGGACGTTCGGACATGGACACAATCAATCATGCGCGTCCAGCACTGCAACTCGCGTGTTTACAGAGGCATGCTTATGATCAAAAAATAAAAAACCGTACCTTACGAGTAGTAGGTCAGTCGTGGGGAATGGATGCATGGAGGAGGTCCCACGGGATGGACGGCTGGGTTTGAGTCAGCTTTCATCGCTGGCGGATGGACCTTCCTTGACGCTGTTCCGCCCGGCTGGTGCGAACACCCAGGAAGGCAGCTACCCTTAGTGCGTCGGCAATCATCAATCAGAGAAGCACATTTTGGTAGGTGCTACATTGTCCGACTCCTATGCAGACCCGCTACGAGGGCTACCATTTTGGTCGTTTTAAAATGTTGCTTCACGTCGATGTGTTATAAGTTAGTGCGCGCGATATATTTCAAAATGAGTGGTGTAGTTGATTGGTCAAGGCGGGCGCCTCGTAGCTGGACCCAGCGACAAACCCCAGACCCCTATTACCAAATCGTTTTTTTTGCGGCTCTCTTCCTGTTTGTGGAGCACCTCGGACACCACCGTAAGATTTTGTTTTTTTGTGTCGGCTCTTCCTGTTTGTAAAGCTCCTCAACGGCATCTGAAAAAGCCGTAAATTCACTAAAGGAGTACCCAAGTCTTAGACCAAAAGATACTTAGATGCGCGCGCGAGTCCAAGCAGCACAAGCCCCACCTTCCGCAACGTCCGGAAGGGTGTAAGTAACAGATTGTCGAGACACGGCTGCACCGACAATGTTACAGTTTTTGGGCTTTAGCGAGGAGATGATGTCCTTACAGCACATTTCATTTCTTTCTGGGTGCGAATGATAAAGAGCGAGAGAACCTTTAATCACCGTAGATGAACGAACATATCAACTGTCTACCATCGGGTCTTTTATCGAATGCTCGGATACCTTGTCGAACGCAGTCACCCAGCCACCCGCCAAGGAGGTACAGCTCGACAGCACCCTGCACTGCCCATTCGAGGCATTTAGATATATTTCAGCAAGCAGACAAACATCCCCAGTAGCAATGTCTAGCGGACAACCTTCGACCTATTCTCATCCTATGGTACAAATGGGCCCGCACGAGCAGCCGCAGCAGCCCATATCAGAGAAGGCAAAACTCCTCCAACATGTTCACCCACACCCCGAACAAACGCGACAAGAACCACAAGAACAACCTGTACCCGAACCTCAGTATAACCCAACTGCAGCCGGCCAAGAGACAGGACTTCCTTCTGTCGCGCCACCAGACTATTTTGACATAAGCGTAGTTCCTAAGGGAAATATCCTGTAAGTGCAGGAGAGTGAGGTTTTTTCCATATAGGGTTCGTTAGTCCACTATCGGGATCAAAAACCCAATAACCGCTCTTCCTATTACATTTAAAAAGATATCCCCAAGACTGTCCGCCACTAGATCGCCCAACGGAAGCAAAGTTTAAGCAGAAATCAAGTGGAAACATTGCTTCGCATGATGCGAAACTTGATAAGAACGTGCGTTTTCCTCTGTTTTGTCCGACGACAGCAGTTATGCTCTTACCAGCGAGGTTGACCAATGTTTTTCACATTGCAATGCAGCCGGATGAACTTTGGCGATATTTTATGTCGCATTTGCAAGCTCCACGGCTTGTCGTTGACATTCATGGTCAGTGACCCGTTTATTTCGAATTTTGCTGCGCATCTTGCGCCGGCTGACTTATCCTTTTCATAATCAAAAAAGGCACTCACACGGAGCACCGCACTCGCACAGTTACTCGCTCGGACGGAAATGGCAGGCACCGACACGAAACAGAACACTACACTGAGACTGTCACGGATTTCCATCTTCGGTTTGATGTCAGTCACCAGGTTTCCCCCAGCTGGAGTCGTATCGTCTGTGCGTCGGAGATGGGTAAGTGTGGTCAGCTTTGTCCGGATTATCGGACGCTGTTGGAGGAATACACCCGAAGTGGAAATCTTTTTAAGGAGTGAGTTGAGGGTCGTAAAGTATTTTCAACCATACTAGAATGATCCGTTTGTGAATCCTCACACGCGCTTTTTAACAGAATACACATGCAAAAGCAGCCCCAATGGGCGTACGACAACTTGAAAGCCGGAATCGTATATGCTATTCGATCGACGGGTTACCGTCAGAATGTAAATCATTTCATCTGCCCCGTCCTCACATTCTGTACTCTCGTCTCACCAAAGACTTTTGCTTAGATTTCCGTGCGCTTCGAGCCGCATGCGCATAAAGTCTCAGCGTACCACAGCGGCGCTCTTTCCAAACTAGCGCACAACCTTTGCGTCAAAGTTTTATGCACCCTCACGTGTCTAATCATCATTTTTGGGCCCCTTTATTGCATTTCCCGTAAGTAACAAAAGGCGTTCATGGAATTCCGACGAGAACAATGCGCTCAACCGTCCTTTACCATTTGGCCAGGCAAAAAGATCGACGCGCGTCTGGTATGCGAATACCCCATGTTGATCAGCGACGAGCAGTGGTTTTACGCCAACTATGGCACGATCATCAGCGGAGTCGTTGGGAGACAAACTCGTCAGCTGCAGGCGTTGCCGTTGCCTGTTCAGATGCCGCCAGAGGGCTCGGCCGGCCCGTTTTTGCCGCCTCCTGGACCGCCGCCTGGCATGTAGTGACCTGGTGGACGTTAATGGAATTGAAGTTGCTTGGGATGTGGTGATCTAGTGGACGTTAATGGACTTAAAGTTGCCTTGCGTGTAGAGGCATAGTGGACGTTAATGGAATCAAAGTTGTAATATTATTTGGCTGCGCCAGAAACACCCGAGCGGTTTTTTAACGATTTAGAGTGTTTGCCTGCGACCAAACCCAAAATGACGAGTAACCAATCAACTTTCGCAGAAACTTTATAGATTGTGCTCGCACGCAAAGACCGCGCTTTCCCAAAGAACCCCGCCCACCCGCACCACACCGCCTCTGCGGACCCTCCAATTCTTCGATCAAGCATCCTCAGACTCTTCCCTCTCCCGTTTCCTGGGACCCATTTGGTAAAAGATATGACCGTGCTGGGCAGGAGTCACCACTCCAATCCCGACACCGACTGGGGATCCGACACCACCAAATCCCTGTTTGTCCCCCCCAAAGATTCAAGTACTTTGATGGCATAGTGCCGAATGTAGCAAAACGCCCGAAACACTTGGATCAGCTGGTCGGGGTTTCGGAGATGAAATGCCTTACTGCACGAATTTCGAAAGTATTCACGATTTTGTCCAGCAGAGTTGTAGAAATCGGGGCGAACGGATACAAGGCAGCAGGTGGGACTTCCAAATAGGATCCCAAAAACGCGGATTCGTCTGTAGTCTTCGTAGACCGTGAGACAACTCTTACAGACATCACGAAGCGTTAGGACCAGTTTTGAAAAGTCTTTGTGGTCGGTTGCACAGTCGATTTCCTGCTCTGACTCCGCAGTGAAAAGGACCGTTGTGGTTGTGAACTTGGTACGTACGGCAATCTGGTGGGCTGGAACCCATGCTGGTTGGTCCTTGCCGGGGGAGTTTGACGTCTGGTCCATATCACTGAAGAATGTATCCACAATTCTCCCCCAAAGCCGCCGTGTGTAATCCATCTTCGTGGAAGTGGATGAAAACGAGGTTTTAAGTCAAGTAACGCTTTCTCCACTGCCGCCACCGTCCAGACGATATCCGCCGGAATCCAATCAAGGATTTCCGGAGCCGCCTCTGAGGCATCTGCCAAAGCCTTTGCTCTTGCGACCACCTCTTCCATTGCTATGCAGTGTGCATGTACTGTTTGTTGTGGTCCCACAACCACCCTCCTCCCAAAAAGATTCTTTACGTGCTTCTCACAGTCAGATGGAACTTCCCATGAATCACCCTCCCATTCCTCCAGCACTACCCTCCACTTTGTGTTCAACGTTTCCAGCTCATCAAGCCAGTCGGCGAAATTTGTTTGTTGGAGCTGCGAAGGAAGAACTGCGGATGCCAGGACTGGGGCCCAGTGGCGGTCCATCTTCTCATCTGTACAGTATGGTGGACTCATCGGCAAGCTCAGAGAAGGGCACATATCCAGCGCCTTCTTCATCACTAATTTGCCGTCCGTCGGGGGTAAAGAGGAAGTACCATTTTGGACCCTCATTTCGGTTGGGTGCTTTTTCGTTCTCTTGGAGTCGTCCAAGGATAACAGCCAGTGACGCTACTTTGGGGAACACCAACGGGCTCTCGCATTTGTGGGAGCGTACTTGGCTCAAGTATGTGAGGTGGAAGCAAGGCATTATGCTGCGTGCTGCGATGTTCTGAGAATTGGCAAGGACTGGAGAGGGAGAAAAAGGAATCGCGGCCTTTTCCCCAACCCCGAGGGTATCCAAAAACCCCCAGATCATTTTCCCTGCGCGACGATCTCCGTTTTCAAAACCTGCCCTGCATGTCACCACAAACCTTTGTCGTTGGCGCTCCCTTTTCGGGGTCGGGAAAGTACGTACTCAAAGTAGATAGTGCACCACTCGCATAGAACAAGTCTTGTTCAACTGTGTTTCCTTGAGTAGGACCAGCGTCTCTCTTGGCCTCATGCGCGCCTTGACCGACCAAGGGTTGGTGGTGCAGCCTTTCAAAGTGGGTGAGAGCCTCTTTCATTCCCGAACCGCCCAAACTCGTCCTTTTCATCCTCACGTCGCATTTGCACTATCCAAGGTCCGGACTTTATAGACCCAATGCACCACGAGGTTGCGTCACGGAATCGCCCTTCGGTCAACTTGGACGGTTGGATGATGAATAAAGAGGAGGTGCTGGATTGTTTTTGGGATCACGCAAAAGGGGCGGACGTTTGTATCGTTGAAGGGTGAGCGATGGCCAGATATCTACATGTCTCTTCATGCATGACTGGCGACAGTGAATGAACAGACGAAACCTCCACCTCAAAACAGCGTCATGGGCTTATTCGACGGTCGAGACGGGAAAACAGAACACGGGTCCACTGCAGAGATTGCGAAATGGCTAAACGCGCCGGTCATTTTGGTCATTGACTGTTGGGCATTGTCTCGGTCGGTTGCGGCCTTTGTGAAGGGATTTGTGGAGTTTGATCCGGATTTGAGGGTTGGAGGGGTGGTCTTGAATCGAACGGGAGGTGAGAACCGCTGCCGGAGAAAGTGTTCGGTGGTCAATGCCGATGCATCCAGATTGGAGAGTTGACGGTGTGGAAAACGGTTGAAATAGGCGATTTTCACACGCAATGGTTGCGGGAAGCGATAGAGGCGTATGACCCATCTCTTCCGGTGCTCGGCGGTGTTCCGAAATCAAATGGAGTAACGATTCCCGAACGTCATTTGGGTATTTAGTAACTTGATTTGTCCGTTTATGCCTTTGCCTCTAAACCCTATAACCGGCCACCGCCTCCTCCAGGCCTCCATATGCCAACCGACTTCTCCTCAACAACTTACATCACCGCCCTGGCAAACCTAATGACAACCCACCTCAACTTACCCCTCCTTCTCTCAACCCCGCCTCTCGACCCTCCCACGACACTTACCCGCCCCGACCAGCCGCTACCCTTGATTCCTCCTACTCCCAGCCGGATAGGAATAGCCAAAGACGCCGCCTTCTGCTTCTACTACCACACCAACCTCCACCTTCTCACCGCGTACGGCGCCACCCTCATCACCTTCTCCCCTCTTTCCGACCATTCCCTCCCTCCCAACTTACACGGCCTGTACATTGGCGGAGGATACCCGGAACTCCACGCGCCGGCGTTATCCTCTAACAAAACCATGCTTAGAAGTATCCGAGAGTTTAAAGGATGCGTGTACGCCGAGTGCGGAGGGTTGATGTACCTCGGCGCTGCGATCCAGACTAAATCCCCCGAGTCTACGAACAACAACGACGAGTGGGTGACGCATAACATGGTCGGGATATTCCCTTACACTACCCGTATGACGGGTACCATGTCTATGGCCTACACCACCACTGTCCCCACACCCCACACATCGTTCTTTCCACCCTTACCCGTCCGCGGACACATGTACCACTTCTCATCTATCCTTCCCGATGATCATGAGTATACCAAAGCGTTTAAGGTGACGAAGCAACGACCGGGTGCGGTGGAAGAGGAGGAAGGGTTTGTGAGTGCGGATGGAAGGGTGGTTGCGACGTATGTGCACACGTGTTGGAGGAGTTGTAGGGAGTTTGCGAGGGGGTTTGTGGAGGGGTGTGCGGAGGTGAGGGGTGGGGCTAGTTAAAGGTTTGGTGATTTTTGGCCTTTTTTGGTGTGCCGGAGATTTGAGAACGTGGGGGCGTTGGAGTGAGATGTGCAAATGGAAATGACAGTGAATTTGGTGGTATGATTTTGCTGAGCATTCATGACCATCACTTCAAAACCAAATCCACGGCTCATTCATTCTTTTTTTCTGGCTGTCTCAATTGTTGACTGTCTGCCTCCTAACATTCGCATGGCAGCCGCATCCTTCCGAAGCCTCCGTGGCTGGTCTCTGGTACGTTTTGAGGAATCATAAATCATTACTTACAGGTTGCGCCTGATGGTTTGTCGTTCGCGCGTGCGGAATTCGAGCCTGGTTAACTGGATACCTCCATTTGGACCAACCACGGCTTGAAACACAACGAGCAACCTCTCCTCTTTTTTTTTTTCTTGAGGCGGTGTCATGTTTCTTTGGAGGTATCTCGTTCATTACTTGGTTTTCCGAGGATGAAGTCTCAGGACAATGTCGCCGCAGTACTTTGCACATGCACAAAACGACCACAACAATCGTCCCAATTACCTTATAATCTTTCGTATCGTCAGAACTTTTTTTTGTGGCCCAACTTTTTGTGCGGTATTTACGAATGGCACAGTGGCACCTTTGAGGGTACCCGTGCGCATGAAATATTGCACCGGGACAAGGTGCTCGGAAGGGACCAGTTACAAACTGCGCGCGAACCCATTTGGTTATCGGTACAGCCAATTGTTATTGTCCAATTTTACACTTTACGCTATTTCTTTCTGCACCACTTGCTTCTTTTGCCAGGGATGCCTGACGACGGAGATGAAACTTATAGTGGACACCGCTCCGAAACTTCATAGACACAATACACAACGTCTGCGGGAGATTCCGCGGCATCACACCAAGGATATTCGTTTTTTGCTGCTGCATATTTCCAGATATCCAGAGAGTGCGCGTGCCGGCAATAAAAACAAAAAGAAGGACTAACAACCCCGCACCGCAAAAAGAAACTTTCTTGGTCCCAGACAAAGAAAAGACCATGCGATGGGTATCCAATTATCGCGACGCTCCGACCCATCCATAAAAGCGAGCGCCAATGCGTCAAGATTGAGCTATCCGAAGTATCCACCCGGTTCAGGGTGACCACAATGGATATGATTGGTCTGCGCATCTACCCTCATGTTTGTCGGTTCGGCCTCGTGGATGGATTCATTCAGTCTAGCGTGGTTGTGCTTACTTTTTGCAATTTTTCATATAGTTCAACCTTTTTGTATTCCTGATTTAACGCTTTTATCTTTCCCTTTATGTGACCAAAGTATCCAATCAATCTCGGAGCAAACCAGAAAACAGTATGTTCAGGGTATCAAATCCTGTCGTCCTCCGGTCAATGCGTGGGGCTCTTTTTCGTTGACAGCCTGTGGCAGTGAATGTGATGCAGGAGTTGAGATCTCTCTGGTTGGCTTGACCCTACTCATTGTGGAATTGTATGCCGCACTTCAGTACTTCGTTTCTGGATACCTGACCCGGCTAGGTTGTCTAAAATTTTTGCTTCTCATGCATTCGACCATCAATCTCTATGAAAAGCACTGCACCCGAATGCGCATCGCAGTCAGCGCTGCGCCGACACTTTCAATGGCACCAATTGTGGTGATGACTACAACTCCCACGGAGGGATTGTCTGCGTGCGAACAGACCGTAGGAGTTAGTTAAGGTTGGTGATGTGGTGCCCACGCACACACTGGGTTCTTCCTTCTTTGCATTGCTTTCAGATGATAGCCATCGCAGAACTGTACGTATTGCCGTACTGGGTATTCATTAGTTGGAATATGATTGGAGTTCTTAACGCGTCGCGTCGAAATCACACAAGTCACCCTGTTCTTACGTCCTCCAATTTGTCCAAAAGAAGTTGAAACGAAATCGGACACTACCCTCCTCCGTCGTTTGTTCCTTCCCCATTTTCTTTGCTTCAAACTGCGTCTACTTCTATTCCCTTTGCATTGTTCTCTATCAACCAGCCACCAACCCTCATAGACGAATAATACATCATGTTCTACTCGCAAGACATCCTTACAAAGAGGCAGTCAGGCCTCGCAGTCGTATGGTACGTGGTTCCCCTCCTTCCGCTCGAGTAGATACAGCAGCAAAGGGAGAACGACCCGGGTGGGCGGGCAGCATCCAGAGTGGAAAGAGAAGAAACGGACCCTTACCCCCGAGTTGCAAGACGCGTGGGAATCTTGAAGTTCTTGGCCGAAATGTCGAGCATGTCGGACCGGGAATATTCCGTTAGCTCCAAAAACGTATTTGAAGCCTCCTTCTACGCTGTTTCAGTTGTGGATGTTGCGTTCAAGTCATGAGCACCGCACTTCGTTGTCAGAGAGGGGCGGTTGGATACCGTATTCGACTTCGGTTTAACCCGGTCCTATTACCGTTGCCCGAACAATCCACAGGCTTGCTGCAACGCTAGGTCCCCGGCACTCGTTCAAAAAGTTGTCCAAGAAGGAAGTCAATGGGGTCAACGTCGTCAAGGCTTGGTAAATTGCATACAGTCTGATGTTGATTGGTGGTCCTTTCACTTGATCTCACGGGCTTGTTATGGCAGCGATTACCTGCAATCCCCGCCAGAACCTTTGGCGCTGAGGTTGACGTCAAATCTCATGGTGGGCGTTACGAGGGTGTATGCTCAGCAGTTTACTTTCTTTTACAGTGAGTGCGACAAGGCAAGGAACAAAGCGGATACCTGCACTCACTATCTAACAACTGCTTTTCAATCACCCACCTAACTACACCACCCAGCCGATGTCAATCAAGTATTTACAAAACTCAAACATGCATTTTCCAGCGCTCGTGCTGAGGATATTGATATGGCCGTTGGTGCCGCAAAGTACGTTATGTCCCTGACACTCCAAAGGGTCGCATGGAATGCTGGGTCTCAAACAAACGTCTGATGTGTTCAATCACAGGTTTGACGCAATCACGCTCGCAATGGGCGACGAGGATGGGGAAATTCCCCAGGAGGCGCCGTTGGTGTATCGGAGTAATTCGGCGGTGAGTTCTTATGGTCTCCGTCGCAGCGTGTGCATTGGCATCTGGCTGATACATTGTACCCAGATGGAAAAAGACATTGACTTTGGATGGGTCGTTCGCTCGTCTAGTCAGAACCAGTCCTTGTCTCAGGAGGGGTCTCTTGGGTGTAAGTATTTGACCATTTTCTGCAGACTTCCCCCTATCTGACGCCTGTCCCCATATAAAGCCGGCGGCATCCTCTCAACCCCCAAATCGCACGCCTACTCATTTGACGCCCCATCCTTCGACACCGCATCCCACGTCGGATCCCTCCGTTCCATCACATTACCTGAGGCTATGGACGCCGATTTGCTTGGGTACCACCCCTTCCCTTCTCCTCCTTTCATAATACTCCCTCACTTATCGCCGTTTTTGTTCTAGGTACCAACCCGACCAACTCGACCCCCTCGCAGGCGGTCTCGACGGAGGGTTCAACATTGGCGGTGGGGAGGACCCCATCATGATCCAGAACGCGGAAGGGATGGAGGAGTTGGATTTGTTTGGGGATGTGAGGGAGGATCATGAGGGGGCAAGGAAGAGGAAGGCCGTGCATTTGGTGAGATACCAAGCGGCTTTTTGGTTTCGGTATCCACTGGAGATTGATGACTTTAATGCTGATTTGTTCTCAAACTCATAGGGTGCAGGCGATGAGATGAACGACCTCGCAAATCTCGGCGCCTTTGAATTTGACCAATTCGGCGAGGGTGCGGGTGCGGGTGCCCTGGCTCCGCAAGGCGGTGACGGTGATCACGCTGTGCCTGGAACGCCGCCCAACGCAGCGGGTGACGCCGTCCCCGGTGCCGGTGACGTCGCTGTAGAGGAGAGAAAGAAGAGGAGGAAGAGGAGGGTGAAGGTTGTTGATAACGAGGTAACCAATCTGAATATTTTGCCACTTCGATGTAAATGGAGGCAAACATGCGTCTCATTCCTTTTTTTGTTTAGACTGAACTCTCCCACACCGAAATGACCAACCTCCGCGCCGCCGCTTCTGCGCAGTTGGATGAAGCTGAGCGTGTCGCTTTGGTCAAGGTACGGCATTCCATCTTCTTTTTCATACGTTTTACATGGTAGGAATGAAGATGCTGATACGCGACATGACTGCGCTAGGCGAAGGAGAAGAAGGATAAAGAGTTTCTGAAAGATATTTTGGTGTTGCCGGCGTTAAGTAGGTTTCTGTTCATGCTTTCTGGGTATCGACCTTCGTTTGTTTACCCTTAATTTCTAGGGCTGGGTCCGGATTTGACGGCGTTTTGGATAGCGACGAGGAAGCGGTTTGGAGGTAACCAAGCAAATGCAAACGCTTGCTGATGATTTTTCGTGATGGAGCGCATTCCATTTTAACTATGTGGAATTGAATTTCGGCAGACTCGGACCTGACAGCACCCGACGCCAAAAAGCTCAAACATGGTGGCACTGGTGGAGCCGCACCTCTCGGTACTGTTTCCTGCTTACTTTCCCCGTTCAATCCAACATCTTCTAACCCTCTTTTCCGCGCCAGATGACCCTATCGAAGACCCTCTCCACAACGCACCTGGGTTTGGCGGGGACGCATTCATCGAGGACCCTGAAATCTTCCGTCGCGGAGATTCGTCGAGGCCGAGTCCCGGCGTGATGCCCTGGCATCGGAGGGGTGTATCGCCTGGAAGTAAGTCTATTCCTCCCCCCTATTCTGCATCTCTGCTTCCCCTCGGTTGCGGGTAGGCTTATGCATCGGATGTGTTCACATAGGCGGTTCAACCGGCCGCGACTCCTTCACCCACTTCCCCCCCACCGACGACGGCTTCCCCCAGTTTGACCCGTGGCGCGTGTCCGTCTCCAACGCCGGATCACGCTCTGTCGGCGGGAGAGATGTATCGCCTCTCGGGGAGCTGCCGGATATCGGGCTTGGAGGGGATGAGGATATGCCGTTTAAAGAGTCGGAAATTGCGGGTGTGAGCGGGGGAAGTGGGATTGGAAGTAGTGGGGTCGAGAGGGAAACTGGGTCCTTTTTGAAGTAAGTATGTCTTGTCTGTGTGTGTACCTCGTTGCCTGTTGATGTTTAACTTCTATTCTTTCACTTGAAAGTTACGTGACGAGTATCGCTCACAACGCCGGAACCGACTCGGGTATGTATCCCCCCGTCAACACTCATCTTTCACTCTTCACCCCTACCTAACCTGACCCACTTTTGTTTCTCAGTTCAATTCTTCGACCTGATCCCCCCGCACGCCACATCCCGCGCCGCAGCCAGTCAAGGATTTTACCATCGTACGTCTTTCCCATGTATCTTTCTTGTTGGTTTGCGCTGAGACGCTGATGAAAACGGTGTGCTTGTGTAGTACTTGTGTTGGCGACGCGAAATGTGGTGAAACCGGAACAGGCTGAGGCGTTTGGGGATATTAAGATTGTTGTTAAGGGGATTTGAGGTTAGTGTACGTGTCCGGTGCTTTGAGGGTTACTTTGGAGGACGCTAACGTGTTTGGATGGCAGCAGAGTTCCATCGGTCGGGGAGAAGCGCCCAGTTCTGAGACGGACGGGTGTGCAGGGTACCTGTCTTGAAAACGTCGGCGAAGCTGCGGTCTGGTGGACTGTTGCGTCCGTCTTCATGTGCCTTTGTGTTGGGTGGATGAACATTCCTCGTGTGGGTGTGATGGGGAGGTGGACACTTGGCGGACTTTTCTTCTTTCTGTTACCTGTTTTCCTTTTCTTCTGTTACACTTTTCTCTCCATTTACCCCTTTTTCGTCGGTACATCTCCCTATTTTCTTTTCTGACTCCTATTATCTCGGTTGGTTATGTAGTGTAGTTTACTGTGGTACCACAGGGTGGTACTTATGTTTCTGTTTCTGTTTCCGTGCTGGAAGGACTGTTACAGAGGGATGTCTGAGTTTTATGTTTTTTAGCAGTTGTTCTTGGTAAATTGAGTTCTTCTTTTCTATTTTTTGGTGTCGAGTTCTCAAGGTGCGAGTAGCGGTAGTTTGTAGTCTTTTTGCCGTTTGAACGGAGCAAACGAAACAAAGAAGAGTATCGTTGCAGCAATGGCAAGTGGGGAGAAAGACGAGAGGCAATCGAGCATTGACAAGGCACATATAGTACGACGCAAACCTAGGCCGGCATGCCAGACACCCTCACCCTCTCTCATGCGAACTTGGCGGGACAGTACCGTTTCGGCGCCACTTCACAAAAACCAAACGTTAGATGTTGGTAGTTCCCCTGCGTTGGTACTGAGCGTTTGGGGATCGGGCCATTTGACCCAAATTGAACGGCATTGCAAATAGCGAATACCACCAAACCATTTGTGCAAGGGCGGGCAGCGGATCCCGCGGGCTTATGTTGCAAAACAGCCGCTGCCAGGTATTTCGCAGGCATGCAGCAAACAACTCCTGCTACATTTACCATCACCAAAACCCTTACACGCTTGGGACGCGAATTTGTTTGTTTTGCGCAGTCCGGGAAGGCTGGAACTGGCGTCTCCGCATTTCTTGATGTATCGTATTCTTTTTTCCTCTCATGAAGCCAGCGACTTACCAACTATTTTACTTTGCCCGAAAAAAAAGATATGAGCTGGGAAGATTCCGACCCAGATTGTCCATCGGCCACAACAAACAAGACTTTTACAAAGCAAGCGGCGTGCGAGCGTGGAAGGATGTTATTATATGTGGCTAATGCGGTGCCCGCACGTGGTAGAGTATCGAAACCGTGTGCTTTGCGCTTTGCGCAGGTGCCTCGAACCCAGATTCTTAAATGTGCAAGGGAGCAATCCAATTTTCGTGCCCGCAGTTTCAGCATGTGTAGCATGCATGCTCGGGCTCCCATTTACAGGAAAATTTCAATCGGGAGAAACATGGAGTTGGTCGTCGTTCGACCTCCCCGTCAACAGGCTACCTTATGGAAATTTTTTTGCTTCTTTGAGGCCGACAATATATCGCAACGCGCACCAAGGGATATCGCCGTTTTCTACAGGGAGTAAATGTGGTTCAGACGACGTATACCCGACGGTATATCGCAACGTGCATTGTGAGGTGTGAGATTTTCTACAGGTGGGAAAAGGTGGACCGCCCAGCACAGAAAAAAAGTATGGCCCGGTGTATGATCGCCAGCACTGACAGTCCACTGTCCATGCCAACCAAGAACGGTACATTCACAATGGGGCATTGGACAAGACGGTCTGTACTCCCCAAACGGTTTGTCCCGCAGTAACGGCTTAACTAAGGCACTCGGCATAGTCGCCCGCCTCCAATGATGGGAACTTCACCATGGAGATACGAGAACAAAGTGTTCGATGAAGACCATTGTAGGGCAAAATCTGAGGAGGCTTTTTTTTTTTCGTAGCGGGGCGGGGCGTTTCTTCAAGGTTGGTCGTTGTGTGCGGTAGTAGCGTCAAAAGGGGCAAGGAGATATTCGATGCCCCTCAATGATGACCAAAACAAAAACAAGGACTATCCACCGGAGCTTTGGCGATGAAGAAACGCGCATTCTGAGAGGGTTTTTTTTGTTGTTCGTGGCCGATGGTGGTGTGTAGGGCGGGATGTGGATAACTCCTTCGCTACAAAAGAGTCAGTATTCATTACGAGTATCTAATCCTCTCTGGACGACGAAGGCCTTCGTCTCCAATGATGTAAGCCAAACGAGCTTCCAGATGCTTCAACTGCTGAATACTCACCCTATCTGAGGAGGCGTCGCTTTTTTTTTGCTCGCAACTTTTGGTAAATAAGAGGGAAGACCTTCTTACCTTCAATCCTCGAAGCGAGAAAACGAACCGCCTCCAATGATGCTAAACTATGAGCGTGACCGGATGTCCCAGATCAAATGACGAATTACCCACCATATCTGAGGAGGTTCCGTTATTTTGCGGTCGCGTTTTTCCATTTTGCGGGAATTTACTGAAACAAAATTTCGACGGTGGCAAACCTGTTATGTCAATGGCGCACCTCCGATGATGTTAGAGTTTGGAAAACCAAGCGCGGATAGAAGCTGTGAAGAAGATTCACATTATCGGAGGAGGCTCGGCGTTTTTTTCGTTTCCGAAGCACTCGGTTCGAATATTTTGTAGTGCGAGGACGTGATTTGTTGTAAGCACCTCCAATGATGACATATATTTGAGCTTCTACAGAGAGACCAAACGTCCATCCGTGACGAGAATCAGAAATTGAGGGGGTTGCTTGAAAATTTTTGCCGAGATTTTGGGGGAGGGGACGACGACGGACCTCAGGCGCGGGGAACCCAACGCATTGATCCCCTGCAATAATGACGCGCATTTGACGATGAACAATTGACTGTTGATGATACTATTTGACAGTTCGACGAGGGATTGCATATTTTCTTTTATGTGCGGTAGAAGTTGTTCTGGCTTGCGCTCGTTGGTGATGGACAAAACAAATAACATGACCATGGCCGAAGAAATTGAGAATCACAACACAAACGTGAAGCACATTGAGTCTTCCTGGCTCCGGTCGAAGACTTCTAATCCCTCCAAACTACTCTCTCTCATATGCATGTTTTTTTGCCCCCGACTCAAAGGGTTGGTACGGAGCGCGTTGGTGGCTGGCTTTGCTTACTCAGGCAATTGCTTGAGCTTTCTCGTGATACCGCCAGTCTTCACTCGCCTATAAGCTTTTGACATCTCACCCAATTCAACCAAACATGCTTGATCGACCCAAACGAAAAGCAGCCGAGAAGGCAAACGAGGGCCTAACGACAACGACAACGAGGAAGCAATCTAGACGGACATCTCGCAAACGCGTCGAATCCTCACCGGATGAAGCACCTCCGCCAAAGGTTTGACCTCCTCTGCGTCCCTTTCAGAGCCAGATATCCGCTTGTTTAACCCACGTTTTCGCTTCCCCGTATTACCAGAGAACGAAGCGTAATGCTCAGCCCAGCGCTACATCTGCGAAAAAATCGCAGAAGGCAGCCGCTGGTCGGCCCGACAAAGCGGATATCTCAGAAGCCTCGGATCATGCGGAAGGGGAAGAGGAAACAGCACGCTTCTGGTTGTTAAAAGCGGAACCAGAGTCTCGCGTCGAAATGGGAGTGGATGTAAAGGTGTGTGCTGCCTATACTTCCTCTTATTAGTACGGAGGGCAGTATGAATTGACCGTCAATTGATTTCGAAGTTCAGGTGCGGGCATCGGAGACAGATGGTTTCATCAATGGATAATTCTAATTTGCGGGCGGTATAGCATTGACGATTTGCAAGCCAAAGGCGAATCGTCTTGGGATGGTGTTCGGTGAGCGTACTTATGGACGTCACGAGTTGCACAAGCTCTTGATGCGACAGGCGCTGACGCTGGTTCGTGCTAAATAGGAGTTTTGAAGCGCGCAACATCATGAGAGATAAAATGAAAGTTGGCGATAAGGTAGAGTTTGTTTGTGTTTAATGCGCTTTTCACCGGAAGACACGCGCTGACGTTAATTGGACGTTAGTGCTTCTTTTATCACTCAAACTGCAAAACGCCTGGGATTGCGGGAATTGCCGAGGTTTCAAAGGAAGCGTATCCCGACTGTGAGTTTATCTTTGTACCGCATGGGAACTGCGTGCCCTTTGTTTCTGAGCCATTCCTCCGAAATGCGTGCAGTCACCGCCGTTGACTCAAAACACCCGTACTACGACCCAAAATCCGACCCAGATAATCCAAAATGGATGATGGTATGTATGACCCCCTACCCTTCTCTCCCGACTCAAGTACTCATTTGAGCACCTGCTTTCCTGTACCCTCAAACCTCTCAACGATAAAGGTAAACGTAAAATTCGTTCGAAAACTCCGGCGCCTCATCCCTCTCAAAGAACTCCAATCGTACCGAGACGGACCATTGAGCGACATGGTCTTGGTTCGCAGAGGGAGGTTGTCCGTGCAGCCGGTGAAACAGGAAGAGTGGGAATTTGTGTTGGGATTGGAGGATAAGGACCCAGAGTGATGCGCTGGGTTGTGCAGGAGGTTGGACTTCAATGATGGTCATTTTTTGGTTGACATTGGCTGGTGGCCGCGTTTCATGTGTAGTTTGAGTTTGTCCGTTTTGTGAATGATTAAGAACTAAGCAGTCCAGTCAAAAGAAGCGAAAAAGAGGGCATCTGTCCCGAATCTTCAGCATCGTTTCGTGACTTGAAAACCAAATCGAACAGAGCTTCGGGCCTCCCTCATGGAGCATCTGTTCCTTTATGTGGTACCGCTCCACACTAATACGCGACCGATGCTAATATGCACGAAGCACGTAGGCAAAAAACCATTGGAAACGAACACAACCAAAGGCAGCATCAAGCGTAAAACCATGCGAAACCCGAAACGCCCACAAAAAGACGAAATAGAGCCGATATACGTACACTCGAATTAGGCCGTCATATCAACTGATAGAGATAAACGTAATTGTAGTCGAAATGAAACCAAACCACTAAAAAAACGACAAGGTTGAGATTTGGTTGATGTCATTCGCCTTTGAACCGACAAGGATCATGACGGGTATCGTTGTATCCCAGCCACCAGATTACATTCAAGAAGAAACCACAAAACTATACTCATGTCTGTATCTCTGTCTTAAATACCACCTAGACGCATGTTGGGGTCTATGCACAGGAAACGCAGAGCACTACGAAGGGAATTGATTTCATCGGCCACTCTGTCGGTTGAAAGGAGGGCGTACAAGGCCGTTGTAGTGAGTGTGAGATAAGTGTCCGATAGTCTCAGAACGCTCGCTGTTCCCAATTAGGGCATCAGGCAGAGAAATGTCCTGAAGCCGATGAAGGGCAAGATAGGACCGCGGATGAAGAGCCACATGCTCTCTGTCTCAGAATTTGTCTGCTCTTTCTATTTTCTTTTTGTTTTGGGCAGTCGTCTTTGCTTGGCAGCTAAGTCCCGCAGGGTCAAAAACTAATGCACAAAGCTGCAAGGACGTTGCTTTGTTCCCGGCCATGAGTCGGATCCAAGAGCGACCGCGATTGCTCTTGGTCTAGTTGGGCATCCAAGTTCTGGGTACCATTTTTTTCGCCTCTAACTTTCAAAATGGAACAACTTGCTGTCTCATCAAAAAACAAAAATACAAAAGAATATTTGGCGGAACGGACGGACGGGGCGAGAAACCCCGACTGTCAAGTCCAGCGCTTTCTTCATTTCGTCTAGTTTGCTTCGCGGTAACTTTGCGCAGTCATGACCAAGGCGCGCTGATGCCGGCCAGGCACACTGCAAACACTGTGTACTGCTTTTCGTCAAGTGGTTCGTCAAGTGGGGAGGTCACTATGCAAACCATGCGTTGGATGCCACATAAAGTGCTTGCTCGCAGCCTTCATTTGGAACCGTCTTGGCACTCCCTAAACCTCAAAGTTGTCCTAGTGTTTAAAGGCGAATATACCACCTCAAATCCCATTTGTTATGAGGTTTGTATTTTTCGAAGGTAAGGTACCGGGCGGGGCGTCATTCGCTAATTCAGATAATTGTATGTGAACACCGTGCGCGCACGACCAAAGTATCCATGATATGACTCTAGCCAAAGGAAAACCCAGATGGCGTTCAAAGCGCAGGAGGGTGATGTGCATACTGGGGCAGGAAGGTGATGCGCATAAACGGATATTGTACTATATTTTTGGCCCCCCAAGGGACGTTGTTGTTCTTCAACCGGCCGCATTTCCTTTTCGGTAATTGTCGGAAAAAAAGGTGTACAAACGTTGAATTTACCCTCGCTCTTACCCTAGCGGCGAGATGTGTCCTTCAAAAGCGCTTCAAAAGCACGCGTTTGGGGTGCAACAAAACGTTCGACGAGGTACGTTTTAAGCCATATATACGAGAATCAGGCCCTGAATTCACATTCCCATTCACCGTCATCGATGGCTCTTGGCAATGAAAGGTCTCCATGGTTGTTTATCATGCAGCAATCTCACCGTGGTTTTAACTGTTTGAACTTTTAACCCATTTTTTGCGCTTTCTGATCACCCACTGCGAGCCGGCTGCAAGTGAAAGTGCTTGCGTGCCGGAGCCCTCTCGGCCGTTGGCGTGGTGATGGATGAAATTGTTCGATATTTGACGGTCGACCCCGCGGTTCGCCAGGTTCAGTAGGAACAACGGACCAGTATCCGGTCTCTCTCCCCAATTTTTTTCGCATTCAGGTGATCAGCAGGTGCTTTCCATGGAACTTATTCGCAGGGGAAAAGAAAGACGAGTGTGGGTCTTCGAAAGCGGACAAGCGTCTCCAGCCATCGTTCGTGGTCCATTTTTGAACCCCATTTACTTGTGGTACAAAACAATTCTGAATACAAACCTAGTTTTGCTGGTTGATGTTTTTTGAATTGCTCGGGAGAACGTTGGGTTCATTGTGCTACCTCATGGTAGTTTAACTCAAACAAGTTCTGGATGGCTGTTTTCCGACAATTGTGGCATAAGGCCGGTCACAGCGCGATAGCTGTTCAGATGGAAAAAGTTTTGCACTTCTTACCTCGAGGATGCAGCACAGGTCTTGAGGAAGTAATCTGCCAAAGTTTCCACTAAGGGCTTGTCTAAATTCATTGAGAACACCGGCCAGGGCTTTAAGGCTTAACATTCTGCACCGACTGCGCATTTCACCCGCTTTTGGCGCATCACGCGGGCATGACCATTTGCCTCAGCATTACCCCTCTCTACTGACGGTTTGTTTCGCAACCAAACCTTGTCTGTACCGGTTCCTTCCGGTACATTTGTCAAACACGTAGCGAGAAGCCTTGTAATGCCCGTCCCATCATGCTAGCCGTATCCATCGCTTTGTCGGTGCTTCCTACATCAACGGATTGGAGCTTGCTTGCCAATCCATCACATTTTGGTCAACGTCGTTCATCGAGAAACATTCAGTTTCCAGCCGTTGCGGTTCCTCATCAGATCTGCTTGACATCACGGCGGTTTGAGAACCGTCAGTGCAATGTGTCGGGAGGCGTACTTCCTTTTTTCGGGATCGCAGACATTATGTTTGTGCATCTCGCCCGTCATATTATTCTCATATCATAACGGTTGTGAAACGGAGTGTTGCGTCAAAGCATATCGCTCTGCATAAAAAATGCTCTCGCAGTATTTGTATGTGACTTGAAGGGTGTGGAAATACCGCGTCCCTCATTGGTTTGTGTTAACATGTAGAATATCATCTTCCCGGCAACAATACTTTCATGTATTTGAGACAGACACTAAAACATGTTATTGAAATTGTTCGTTCGACGATGATCAATCAGAAAAATTAAACAAGAATCCCAAAAAAACCCATCCCCTTCCCGGCCGTCCATTTCGTATCCACCCGTCCTCCTTTCCACTTAAGAATCAAAACTAAAAACGAAAAGAAGCGAAGCCCCAACCACCTCCCGCTCCCTCCGCCCGTTGAGGTCCACCCAACCAACAGCAAAAACACATACTC